>LQNS02278163.1:15540841-15572759 GCA_001587735.2 Parhyale hawaiensis
CTTTTACCAACGGACTTTATTGCAGTCTCCCTCTTCCTTCCCAACTTGCCCCATGTGCTCAGTACACCGCCCATGTGCTGCAGCTTTTCTAGACTCACTGAAGGCCTTTTCTCCTTTTTGTAGCCTGAAGTAAGTTCCTCCTCCTCTGAATTCGTTTGCATCTTACGTTTAATTAGACATTTGTAGTCTCCCAATTCACCTCGGAACATTCGTAGTGTCTTTGTTCATCGCATTTAGAATAACCCAGTGACGTTGAATCACTGGTGACATGCTGAACGAGTAACTTATACAACAGACCGTGCATCTCACAGAACAACTGGCAGCGTACTCGTTGTAAACATTATATCATCGTGTAGCTCTTGATGAAAAATATGTACACATTGTTGTTCATCTCACTTAAAGAACAACGTGCAGTGTGCTCGTTGCTCTTGAAAATAAAAAAAATTGCTCTAGTGCCATTTATCCACAGCCTGTATACAATGTTTATCGTCTCGTTCAAGGAGAAACAAACTGCATTATTTCACTAAAACTGCGTCAACAAGAAAAAGACGGCGAAGTAGAAGAAATAATTGAAATAATTCTAGAGACGAAACATCAGTCGATGTTATGCTTTCTGTTCATCAAAAACCGATTACTAACACCCAGTGACTGAACCTTTATGGATTAACTTCGCTGGTGATGGATCGCTAGATGCTGCAGCCCTCCACTTACTTTCCTTGGATACAATAATTGATCAGCACGCTGTTCTACAGTTAATTAAACTTTCACGCGATGAAGTAATGGCTCCTGTCTATGTGCTGGGTAAAAGGACGTGCTTTATAAATTAACTTTTTCAATCCTAAGATGTTCCATTCTATTTCTATGAAAAACCTTACCATTTTGTATATTACGAAACTGCCCAACGTGCATTCCGTTTACATTAATTTCCAAGGCAAATTAGTGATATTTTACCCTGAAGAATATCAGATTTCAAGAGCAGTTATCTGTATGGGGTTCTACTTAAGCAATGCACCTAAACGGTTAAAACAAAATGATTGAAACCTAATGCAGAACTGTTAATGAATATTTCATTAATACTGAAAAATTCTCTTGGAGAACTCGAATTATTTCATTCAACTAATATGAATTATAATGTTACAAAATACGATTGCTATGTCTGTTTAACTAGAGGCAAGAAAAAGTGCACTGATAATTGTTTACAGTAAAACGTAATTATCACTATAATATATATAAAATAGCAATATTTGATTTAAACACTAGAAAAATGGTGGCACTAGCACAAATACTTATAATAGCAGTGCCCACAATAATGTACGTCATTAATCATGCTTATATTGGTAATAACGCATACAATAACAATTTAATAAAAAACATATGATGCATTACCATAGAAAGACTAATAGTAATATAAATTTAGATCTCCATAGAGCAACTACAACTTATTATTGGAACATCATCAAAATAATAGCAAATATAACCATCATTATAATATCTTTCCTAAATAATAAAAAAAAAAGAAACTCGTCAGTTGCGAGCACATCACTCCTACAAATATGGCAACCAAGTAACAGGTTTTCCATCTAGTCACGCTGGGAATTCGGAGATATCGGTCCGTGGGAGCGAGCAACGCATGTCTCACACTACATGATTCTGATAGTGAAAGGTTGCTGCTTGTAAGGCAGTAAAGCATAGGTTTGTCCTCATCTTCCTGTTCCTCGACGGCATGAGTTGGTGGTAGTTTGGCTTTCGCCTTACATTTTATTATTGATTCTGGATCAGTTTCAACGAACGCTTTGAAGCGAGATTGTTTGGTTTTTATCAAATGAGGGGTCACTTTAGCATTATGAGGTTTCTTGGAAGACAGCTGATATATTTATAATACGAACTTTTAATGCTGTAAATACATAGTTTTTGCAAATAAATATAGTATAGTACATAAACTATAAGCCCTATACCAGAAGAAAGAGAATAAACATTCTAAAAGTTTCAGGTGCTACAGTAACACATCATATGTGGAGCCAGAGTGTACAGAATGACTACACTTTTTTATAATAATTTATAATACAAGCAGCCCTCTTGTTCATCCATTGTCCACATTTTAATCATATTTCATATAATCCAATTATCTTCATATTAAAATTCACATTGTGCATAAAATAGAAAAAAGAAATACATATACATTGTACAAATAAATATGTAGCATATTTTTACATGCAATATATAAATGTATATATTTCCTGTTTTTTGCCTCATTGCCTGAAATAAAGACGGGGTTTTGAAATTACTCCACTTAATAAATATAAAGAGTAATAAATGATACGAGAACTACTTAAGAGCAACTCGATATAAATTGTCAAACTGATGAAAATAATGCCTAATTGTCTTTTAAAAACTCCTTTAACAGGTGAGGTGCAGTGAGAGATGAAATAGTGGTTTCATCCAAGCACGCGAGCCATATATGAAATTGGGAAATGATATAGTTTGTTGGGCGCTTCCCAAGTGAATAATCACAGTACAATATTTGCTTGTATTATTGTTTGAACAGATTCGTTTTCGCTTGCTGTGTTTAAAAAAATGAAGGAAGAAAAAGATAATTCTTTCCTGCCCTCATTTCATGGCTACTAGTCTAGTACATTACTCCGTTCAATTGCTCAGCGGCTGTGATGCATAACGGTTACCCTGCAGCTTTGTGAGACATGCGCTTAACTTTTTCATAACTTCATCATTATTAATATTGCGCCTGTACCCATGTATCACAATGAGTACCTACTAACACATTTTCTAATACATTATTTTCTGAACACTATGTTTTTCTCTAAAATGAGTGTTGTGCTCTACAGCGTATGTAAAGATTCTTCCTCTATGTGTGCCTATGTACACGTGCACCAATGCTCGTAAACTGTGTGTTGTCTGCCCTTTTCATGGATAATAGGAAAAAAATGCTATAAAGTTCGAGATTGACCTGGTCTGCTAACCATACGAGAATCTAAGAAACAGTATGATGGAGCTACACCTAGCAATCTTTTCGAACTGTGACATCACAGTACTTATAAAAAAAAAAAACAAGCCAATTCTAAATAATTCCTTCAGGTGAAACAAAAACTAATGGAAAAACCTGTGACCTGGTTGCAGACCACAACTGAACCACAAAAACGTTTTCTGAGAACCCAGTGCTAAAATTACATTTATTCTGTGCACGTAAAAACCTCAGGCAAACACCACTATAGCGCGCAGGTACCGCAAGTGGGGAGGTATGCACATACATAAAGACTACATTCTGTTGGAGGCGAAAGGCGTAAAAAAATAGGGGCACAAAAGCAGAGGCACCGAGGAATGGGTAGTAAGTGACAATTAACGAGTATTAAGGGGTAAATAACGGGTATTAAGTGTCAAATAACGGGTATTAAGGGGCAATAACGGGTATTAAGTGACAAATAACGGGTATTAAGAAGCAAATTGCGAATAACGGTTACCGACCAACAAGCGCTAAATAACAGGAGCTAAAAAATCAATCATACTCAAAAGCAGCATATCTGTTTTAAGCTTTTTGTTAATATTATTATTAGTCCTTAATATTAATATAATTGTCGCTATTATTTCTCCTATTAACGCTATTACCCTTGTTGTTATTGCAGTGAATTAGTTATTACTATCATTATTATTATCATCGATACCATGATTCGTATAGAATTGTGCTCCTCTAACTATTAATTAATGTTGTCGCCAACATTACCATATTCCAATTATTGATAAAGTTTTATAGACATGACAACACTTTTTTATTATTTTCATTGTGTATGGCCTTTTCGTTTTCAATGTGTCTGGGCGTCATACCTAGTGTATTGATGTCTATTATGTAAGTGTAGGCATACATGCAACCTATCGTGTTCATGACAAAAATTATAATTATAACTTTTTTGCTTCAATATCATCTCCGGTACTACATATTACCATAATTATTACTACACGTACTGGGAATACAAGGATGCAGGAAACACCTTAAGTCTCACACCTCTTCGCCTAGGCGACACAGTTTTTTCCAAAGCCCACAACGGTTCCTGCGTAATCGACAGACGGTGAAAGTATAGAGGCCGACCACCTATTCGTACGTAGGACGTCACTGAACGCTTATGGTTGGGTGTAGGTTTGTTTGTGCCTGTGTTTATGTACGTGTTTACGAAGTGTGTGCGTGTGTCTATATGCAAGTGGACTGTACCTACCGTAAGCGACCTTTGCAACTCTAGGGTGCACGAAAAAGAATTCGTTTAGGTCATTTGTTTTTGGTGGTTATCAAGTGTTTGTGTTCGTGCTGTAGTCTACTTAAAATTCCGGTATGATACATGTGCCCATTTAGCTAGATTAATCAAACCTATTCCAAACTATTTCTAAACAAACTTTACGTGTTGTAATCTATCCCAACAGAGATTTTGCGGTAGGCTGTATACTATATACCGGGCCCTATGTGTTTATACACATATTTGCTTGTCTATTTTTTACTTTTTATTATCTTTTTTAGGCACGTGCCATGAGGTGCTCCTCACAGCTGGGAACATCAACACATTTCTGAGTATGTGGTAAAAATTTAAAGCAGTGAGAGTTTACTGTTTAATAATCATACTAAAAATCATAATAGTGCAGTATTACATCATTTTTGTCATAGATGTAATCTGTGTAACTACTAGTATATTTCAATCACGGTAGGCACTGCCTACCCTAGAAAGCACGCCCTTGTAGATATATATATATATATTGCATAATAATATTCATGTGTCTCTTGTTGTTATAGTTCCTGTGTGACTATATGTGAGCGCTTTACTTTTCTAACTTTTAGCCGTGCATCTTATTTTATCTAAAAATCACTTTAATTTCTGTATCTTAGAATCTTAGAACACATTAATGAGGACGAGGCCATGTTAGCTTACCTTAGCACTTCACCCTATCTTCTCCGCCTCACCTGATCACTAAGCTTTACCTATTAGTACAACTGACCTTAGCTAATTTTGATTTACATTATTGGACACGAATTACTTTTCATTAGTACTACACCTTACCTTATGTTACCTTATATATATATACCTTATACATTAATTCTAAGTATAACCATACCTTAAATTTACCTAATTTTACCCTAACTCGTCACCATGTCATCTCTCATGTTACGAAGTTATTGGTACATTTAACATTAAATTATCTTCATTCAGAATACAGACCGCATGGCCATAAGTCACTTTACCTTAGTATTATACTTTACCTTATTTCACCTTAGCTCGTTAGTACAACTTACATACCTTTGTTCGCTGTACTTTAGGGTCGTTGAAGAGGAAACAGTCCCCTCGCTGGTCGAGTTGAAATAAATATCTGTACAATACGTAAACTATTTCACATCACTGCCTAATATCTAAAGTATTTACTGAAACAAAAAGAAAAGTAAGATTAATTATAGATTAATTACAACAGCCCGTCTATTGACATAGATATTGTTTATTAAACTGCAGTGTATCATCGCTAGTGAATTTGCAGATAAGAATTAGCACATTTCAAATGAAAATGGTTCCATATAATGACAATTTCATAGCCAGAGCAGAATAATAACATTATTAACAATAAAATGATTAAATGGACGAAGCAAATGCACTCAGCTAACCAATCCGCTGCCCCAACAGACTTTAAGGATGACCCAGAAACAGATTTGCCGATTTTGCTTCTGGAGCTGGTACAGTTTTTTGGGTAATTTACACAAATTTACACAAATGACAGTTGCAGTCTCTTACAAATTTCTGGATGCTAGGCTGTATTACAATAGGGCTACACTAAATTAACCTCTTCAAAAATGCAATAACATTATATAAGTATTAAAGCAAAGCACAGTTATTGCAGATATTGCGAACATAGTCATTCGAAACTCATCGAAAGTAGAATCGGTATCGGTAATTCTCATTGGAAGGGAAAGCAAAAGTTAATGATTATAACGGCTTGCAAAAACGTCGCAAAAACTGGCGCAAGCACCGTGCTTGATATGCACCGAATACGCAACAGTCCAGTCTGTTTATCGCCCTTGGTATCACGCTCGGAAGACAAAAACCCTTGACAGACTACCCGTAATGTTTGGTTCTTTGAGTTCATAGCAGATTGTATGTACTATAATCACCTGTTGCAAGCTACAGGGTGACTATGAAGTGCAATTTGCATTAACTTTTTCTCTGCGTGGGACTGATCTCAGTTGTTGCTGTCCCTTGATGAAAAGTTTAAGACGAACTGAATATGAAAAAAAATAACATACGTCTTAGTGACTAATAAATAAACTCCTTCGACTAGGGATCAGGACTTCCTCAAGGTAAAAGGTAAGAAAGACGAAAATTACGTGCTTGTACGATTTATTGAAATATGTATATTTTTGTTTTATACAGTAATGAGTTTTTCAGTTGATCAAAATTATAAGACTAGGGTAATAAATGCTTAGTTCTGAGGTAATTTTCGGCGTTTCGGTCAGTAACAGGCTTGCACTGATAGTGTGGAGGTGTCACTATGCCCAAAGCAAGCAAACTCACCGAATTAAAACGTAGCTGAATTGTTGAACGGCATAAGGAAGGTTTGCCTCAGCGTGCAATCGCAGCTGAGATTCACCTCAGTAAAACTGTGATGTGCAACTTCCTAAAGGACCCTGGAAGTTATAGAACAGTAAAGTCTAGTGGTAGACCCACAAAAATTTCCCCTGCATTGAGTACGAGAATTAAACAGGTTGTTTCTCAAAACAGAGGACGGAGGGCACTCACAGATGCTGAGCGCAGTTCCATAACTATTAGACGACACTCACGACAAAAGGGCTTGAAGAACAAAAAGCATCTGAAAGGTCCTCTGTTGTTTTCGCGACACAAAGTGGCCCATTTACAGGTTGCTCGAGAACACCAAACATGGGATATTAAAAAGTGGTCTGAAAGTTTGTTTTCTGACAAAAAATTTTGTCTGGATGGCCCTAATGGCTTCCCACGGTACTGGCATGACAAAGATATGCAGCCTAAAATGTTTTTCAAGCGTCACATTGGTGGAGGTTCCGTTGTGGTTTGGGGTACCTTTCGCTACAGGGGAGCAATGCAGCTTCAGGAGGTGCAGGGTCGTCAAGCAGCTACTAGTTATGTCGGTATGTTACAAAGATCATCTTTATCGACAGAGGGCCCTCGTTTGTGTGGTGATCAATGTTTTTTTTTCCAGCAGGATAATGCAGCAGTCCACACTGCCCGTCAGACTATGACTCTCTTTCGAAAAAATGGGGTCCCTGTTTTACGCCATCCAGCATGTTTGCCAGACTTAAACCAAACAGAAAATCTTTGGGGATGGACGGCCAGAGATGTTTACTGAAATGGTAAACAATTTGTGACAGTAAACGAACTTTGTGTTGCCATCTTCAGGAGCTTGGACAACATTATTCCAACCCTTATGGAGACTCTCATTTCTAGTATGCTGCAAAAAATTGTTGAGGTTATTAACAAGAATGGAGGCAGTACTCATTACTAAGATCAAAATTTACTCACCTGAACGTACTTGTCGAAAGGTTACCAATGTTTTCTGTTTGTGGTCTTATAATTTTGATTAACTAAAAACTTTTTATTTGACAAAAAATTTAAATTTCTTAATAAATTGTTACAGCAGTTATTTTTCGTCTTTTTCACCTTTTACCTTTAGGAACTACTGATCACTCGTCAAGGGTGTCCATTGATTTATCACTAAACATGTTGTTATTATTACATTTTAAAGTTGTTTTAAACTTTTAATAAGGAGTGTACAATATATCGACCCTGCTAAAAATCAGGGCTGCCGCAGGAGCAAAGACCGTAATTCAGTTTCTGCGGTGTGCCGAGGCGGCCCCAAATTTTGCTTGGGTGATACAGTATGTACAAGCCCGCAGACAATAGGGATAAATTGGAGGTCTAATACGACAAGTGCAATAGCGCGTTAGATACACCCCAAGGAGTTACTCCACTAGTCATATTAGCCCTTCAATTACTGAGGCACAGTAGGCGACTGAGGCAGGAGTGTTAGCATCTTCTAAAGCATCGACATTAAGAGTAGCCATGTAAATCGATATCAAAGCTCAATTTGGACACCGCGGTGTCTCTTTTTGAAAATTTTTTGGTAATCTGTTGAAACTTTCATCACTTCTATTAGTGCGGCTGTGATATGAGCGTCGTTAATTTCGCTGCTCCCAACGACTGCGAACTCCAGCAGCAATTTTTGATGCTTAAAACAGAAGCGCTCTTTTCTATCAGAAAATATGGACAGCAGCTTGCGCTAGCGGACCGCACTAAAAACTTGACAGATTTTATTTCCTTATTTTATTAGGAATATTAATAAATTACTATGACCAGCCAAATATATTGCTAGGAGGATAGTAAATGCGTTTTTACAAAAGCAGAGTTTCCGAAACGACAGGCTTCGTTAATTTGGCAAAAAAATAAGATAAGTTCATAAATTTGGCAGTAAATTAAATATTAAAAAATTCATAGTAAGCTGCATTTCAAACTTTTACAATGAATTATATTTCAACACTTCACGTCGAGTAAAATTTTCGAAATTTCACAGTAAATGAAATTGTAATTTTCACGGTAAGTTAGGTATATTTCTTTTTAGAAATTTCACGCTTAAGTGTGTGAGATTTAAATTCTCTTTGATTTCGATTGATAGGCTAGTTTACAAGCCTCTGAAATCTACTTTGTTTTTGAGGTCTGAATTCTGCGACTGACGTGAACGCGTCGCATTTTACGTAGCAAGTCATGGCTGACCTTGAAAAGCCACGCCCACTTTTCCACAAAGTGCAGTAAAATTATCATCACAATATGAATTAGTAGACCAAGAGGCTACGGAAACATTCGGCTTACACACTGTGCTGCACTAAGTCCTGTGCTCAAACGTAAATACATACATGCTAGACTCTATTCTGTGAAGGCAAGATTTCCGTAAAGTGCTAGAATGGGTGTAGTGACGTCACCAAATCCGGGCAGCAGAGCAGTCACGTAGACACCCGTTTTATAGGCGTAGTGCGGCATTATTAAAATATTACTACTGGTCTCCCTTATGTGACGCTCTGCAATCGCGATCAGACGTAACAGGGAGCTCTTAGGTTGACAGTGACGTCAACAAATAAGTAAATAAAGTCAAAAGGGAAGTATTCGAGATACGAATACTTTTCGCCTACATTTTATGACGTCACTACACCTGTGACCAGGCTTAACTTGGTCCAGTAATACATGATGACGATGGCAAGAAGTCACCAAGGGTAGCCATCACTCTTTTCTCAGGTTAGAGTAGTAATATCTTTGTCATTGCTGCTTGGAGATAATACGTCTTACCCACTTCATATATTGTACGTTGATGTCTGGTGTTATTCAGTTCACTATTAATTAAACGACATAGGTCCTACATAATGCAGTTAGACATTTATTGCCATGAGGATAGTGCAAGTCATAATGTTGGAGCCACACAATGCGACTGGACGGAGAACATATGAGCAAACGTTTAGTTCGCAGGTTGCCCCATTAAGACACCCGTGAAGTTCGCATCATAGATACGGTTGCACGAAAGAAGTGCGAGCTGAATATCCGTCATAAGTTCAGCGCGCGATTTTAGAGTGTGGTCTCGGTATAATACTCCCAAATCGGAATAGTAAGCATCAAAGAGCCAACTTGAATATCTATTGGCACAAGTACAGTAACCTATGCATGGTAATGTTATGTCTGTAGTAACATTCACTGCATAAATTAGCCCTTAAATCAATTCCCACGCTTGTTCACACTGGATGATGCTCGTGAACTCAAACCGGATGCAGTTTTTGTGCTGCCGTCTGATGAAGTTTGCCCAACACAGCTCCTTGGTGCCACCCAATCAGAAATTTATTAGCACTTATCCGACATTATCCGAAAACCTTCACTATTTACCCATAAGCAGCCGATAAATTTCTGATTGGGCACACCTCGATTTGTGTCATGACTGATCCCTGAAACCTGGAGTTAAGGGTTACAATCTGCGCCTGAAGCCTCATCTCGTATATAAAGCCTGAAATGCAGTTAAGGGCATGGGTGATTGGGCGCTGAAATAAAGCACTCTAGGCTTAACTTGTTCCAAACTGCAGGCAGATGCGCTGGCTTCGACTCGGTGACTAGAGCTTCTAGCACTAACCTTAATCTGTTACCCTTGGGACTTAAAAAACATAATCTTGCTCTGTAAAACGGAGTTTTCGGCCGGCTTAACGTAATGGCGTTGTTTTTAACACTGGCAACGCGATTCAAAATGGCAAAAGCAAAGCTTCTGACTGGAGTTTCGGATAAGCTAAGCCACGAAGGCTTAATTTTCGAAGATACCTTAAGTGTTTGAATGCTGAACTTGCACCTCAAGCTGGAACCTGTGCCAGAATGCTCAACCTGCAGCCGAAGTCTGAACCGGTTTCTGAGATGCGACTCCAGGGTCCGAAGTTTTAACCTGAGAAATGAATCTTTACTTATTCTTAGATTTCAAAGCTGTGCTTCAATCTGTGCTTGCAGCCTGAACTTGTCCATGTAATAGGAACCGGAGCACAAAGTCTTAAATCGATACCTGTATAGCTAAGTGTATTTTGAGGGCCTTACCTGCAATCTACTATCAGTGTCTGACTTTAAACTTTATTTTCGAGATCAGAATTCTAGAAATGATATATGAGTGTGCGTCTGGAATTTCCCACTGAAGAATAACGGTCGCAGTCCCGCTCGCAACCAAAGTGAAACTTAGAAATCGAAAGCGAATGGTTTTTGTGAGCCATACTGATAGCGTCGCGTCTGTAGTAATCAGCGCCGTTTTTCTGGATAGTCAGCTTGGTAAAACAAGCTATTTCGTTATAAAAAATTTGGTGCTAGACAATTGCACCGGATATAATATATGGATAGAGTATGAAGGGGAAACATCACTAAATGTATATTTTTATTATCACCGTTCATATTCTAATACTATAAGTAACTCATTTTCATGATAACATTGACATGTATTTTATATTATTATTGTTAATTTTGTTGTTAATATGGTTATATAATATAAATGACAATGATACTAATGACAATAATACTCAAATTAATAAAATGTGACAAGGACACTAATGACAATACTATTATCAACAAATGTAATATTACAATCACCTCTATTGTTTTTATTATTTAATTTTTGCTATGAGTAATAATAAATATAACACATTACATGATGAATCTGTTACATTGCAATAATCATGGTGCTGCAGCTCCATTAGTTTAAACACCACCCATTGCACTATAATGACAGCTCCTGCCAGTCTTTCACATGTAGTATGCTGCACTTGCTATCCTACCAAACTACTTTCCCTTTTTGCCCTTCAAATCCATATAGGTTATCATCGGCTAGGAACTCAACCACCTCAGATGAATCTGAGACCACCAGAAGTTGCAAACGCAAGAGTACCGAAGGCGGAAAAATTTTCAGCTCTTGCTCGACATGAATGAGTCACGTAGCGGTTTTTTAGAAGAGCAAATAAGCTAAGCAAACCTTTCCAGACGGTTTCGGAGATGTTGGTAAAATGTAACCGTACTGAAACGAATGTGAACAGAAACTGTTTCATACTACTGAAATTTGATTTTTTGATTGGAAACTGAAAAGTAATGATTTAAGCAGGAGCATTGATATTTTCCGTTAAGCGAAAGTTTAGTCAGGCCTCATATTTTTCTTTCTAACGTGTTTCAGCTTTCTAATCAAATTCACTTATAGCGATATGCTTATATGGAAAATAATAAATAAAACAGAAAGCAGACTTCTATTGTAGAAGATTCGAAACGAACTCATGTTATTCTTTATGAAGGATAGTGAAGAAAATAATATTTAATCAATATTCATAAATGTTTCAACTAAGGCTTTGATGCTTTTCATTGAGAAACTATTCTCTAAAAAATGTAAGAATCTAAGTTTTCCGTCCTACAGTGTAGAACAGATTTACTGATATTATTAACTTGGCCCAAAGCTGACTTTTTTGCATGTTTTTCTGAGCAACGCTGAGGCAATATCATTGTAGAACGTGAAATTACGAATGCATTATCTTTTTACCATGGGATTCGCAGAGAGCTGGAAAAACGGAGCTGTGTATTGTATTTTTACCGTACTCATATATTAAAAATATTGAATATTGAATTCAAGATACAGTAGAAAAACAACAATTGCCCTGCAAAAACAAGGGTACGTCGGGAAGTGTAATATCGTGTTTTGTAGATTAGGTAAATTTGTGCTGAATGTCAAATAATACCCTGAAGCTGATTCTTTTCAGCTTTTCTCCCTGTTCCTTCATTAATGTTACCAAAAAACATCAAATTATTAATGCACATTCGATAAAAATATAATTTAAAAATTAAATAATGATTTTGCCAACTGCTGATGATTTTTATGCTTTATCCCATTCTACTTTCTGGGAAAGCCACATAAAAGCAGACTTATTGAATACACCGTTGCCAGTGGACCATGGAAGGTATGGAATATTCACTGTACGGGAGACACAATGCTGCATTCATAACGCTGCCAGGTTATGCAGTGACCCGTGACAGATACAAATATGTATTCTGACTGAGTATCCCTACCCACATTGCAATCCATGTAAAAAAGAAAATGCAAAGATTGTACAACATGCACAGACTGGATGGATTTGTCAGAAAAGCAATCCATGCATAACAATATAAAAAATTATAATTGCGTGATGAGAAATATTATCTGCACCAGTATCATGCTGCATGTATGAAATTAACTTGGGCTTTAAAAGAATATAAAAGTGATTGTGTGGATAGAATGTCTATGCTCGCCTGCACGGTCATGAAATATTAAAAAAATTAGGATTATTACGTTTTCAAAATTGTCGTTTGAGAACGATATCCAAATAGCTGTTGACTTGGACAATTTCATAAGTAATATAAACTGCTATATAAAAAAATTAAAGGTAAAAAATAACACCACAATCAATTATCATGTCCATTTCGCAATATGAACTGGAGAATCCCGACTACTTTGCAGTAAAAAAACAAATAAGTTGGCCTTGTGAGGAATAACTGGTGACAAACCCGATTTCAGTGAAGTTGAAACAAAACACCATTTCTGCAAATATTAATCGCTTTCAAGTCTATTTTTTTTATTCTCACAGAAATTACCTTTTGTAAACTATTGCACTGACTATCAAGGCTGTCATTAGAATCTTCAGAAAGTGCATGGAACTTCCCCTTGCTTCATTGACATTCTAAAAGCTGACAGTTGAATATGAAGGTGCTATCAGTACCATGAGATTTAGAAACAATGGTGCCTCCAGATGCTAGAAGTAACGCAATGATGCATATCATCCGTAGCACATTAATTAAAATTATTACTGGTATCTGAGTGAGGCATCATCATCTTAGAGCTAAAGTTAATAACGGTGCGTATATGGCGTAACGGTAAGTGCCCAACAATTAAAATGATGGCAGGTATCTGCAAGGGCCTACCATCTGCCACGAAATGGAACAAAGTGATCACTTGCGCAATTCATAGATCATATATCCTCTGCCAAGTCCCTATAGGCAGGCGAGTAGCTGTTGGTCATAGGGAAGGGTTAGAAAGTGCTATTGCACTTCGTGACTGGCGTTTTTTTCTAAAAGCATGAGTTGGTATCTCAAGAGGCTGCTCAGGACTGCTAGGTCATGGGAGAGCTTCTTATACGTCAATATGAAATAGGCCAACTCGGCCTGGAGGTAGTGCACTATTGTTTCCTTATGAAGCGTTGGTGTGTGCGGTTAAATATGTGTTTGTTTGCGTCTGCTTGGTGGTAGTGCACTGCATGATGCATTAATGATGCGTTTGTGTGTAAGAGTGAATTATGTGTCTCTATGTATCACCTTGACATATAGAGTTATTTCAGTATTTTGTATTGATGTAAATATATGAGTTCAGGAATATGTTGGTGTATGACTCACCTTTTCTTTGTTTCACTACGTGTTATGCCCACGAGTGATACTCTTACACAACAACCAATTTGCTGCGACTCGACATATTTTCACACTCGCCCAATTCACTGCTCCTTTTCGTTCAAAGGCCGCTTGGGTTAATATTATGACAACTGCTCTGAGCGAACCTAAAGCAAATCTTTGACTCTTGTCTAGAAATATATATATTTTTTGGCCACATCTGTGACTAGTATCTAACTTGATCTCGTCTACTTCCGCGCCAGGTAGTTAGTCTATCGAACTAGGCCCGTACTATACAGCATTCGCATTCGCTGATATATGTTTCTGAACAAACAATAGAGGTGTGCAACTCTTTAGCTTTAAATTAGACCAGATATGGGAAGGTACGTGAAGCTTAACTAGTGACACTTCTAAGTAAATTGACTCTACCAGTAACATAGTATTATTAACAGTGTATTGTTTTTCTTGCAAGCACGTGACGAAACATTCAGATGTTGCGACGAAAGAACGTAATATCCAAGACTAAACTGTAAAAGACTGCGCTTTATGGGTAAGAATCAAAGAGCTCCTGCACTGCAAAAGACTAACCTCACGACACCCTGGTCCCGACCCTGTAATCAGTCTGACAAATGAAGACTTGGTGAACCCGTCTGCTGTAATTTATCTGCGCTTTCTTTTTTTGACTTTCCAAGAGAGAAAGTGAGTGACTTCTTGCGGAAATGCAGCGGCGGCAGTTAGATCTCACGCGAGTTGTTAGTAATGGTTGTCAGGCGATTCCAAAACGTATAGTGAAAAAAAAAATAATAATAAAAAAAAAGAGTTCCGTGCCCCTTGCCCCTAATTATTGCCGACTATTTGTAACGAACAATATTTAATTAATTGTCAAAATTCAGACATACCAAATAAAAGATCTCCACAGTCAGTAAAATACAAGCCTACGACAGCGATAAACGAACAACAGTCGTACTTATCTTCAGCGAAAATCAAAACGATTTAAAATTAAAATACTTATGAGAAAATCAAGAACTCTCAGAGAAGAATAACATCTTCAACCAATAGTGAACAGGTAGGACCAAAATTTCTCTAGAGAAATACGAGAGGTAGTTAATAATATACATAAATATCAGATCACGCTGTGATCGGTAATTCACATAGTGGAAGGGAGATACAAAGGAGGCAGAAGGCGCCATTTCCCAGCGAGCTGTCGGTATCATGAACGAAACTATGAGTAGCTTGATATCTTTATTATAGCAATGGCAGTGTTAACTAACAGAAATGGGAATCATGACTTATAGCAATAGGAGCGATGTCTAAAATTAATGGAAATGATGACCACTATCATTTGAAATCAAGGAATATGGTACTGTACATTTCTATAGTGTGGGCTGCTCATATTTCTAGATGACAAATCATATGTATGAGGATGTCAAGTTCAGGCTTAGTAGTGATTAGCATGTTATTACGACAAACAAAGAGGTTCAATAGCATTTATCTTGCTTTCGACCTACGTACATATACGGTATGTATATCCATGAATACGTGAATATTACCAATACTAATTTGTATTACATTACAGTAACTTATTTCATAGAAGACGAACTATTGAAGTTCACAAATTACTTGATAAAGTAATCATATTACTTGATAAAGTAATCATATTACTTTTCAAGTTAGCGAAAGTTCAAGATATAAAACTGACACTGCTATTGAGGAAGTCCACTGTACAAAAAGCAATAAAAGGTCAACTTTGCAGACGCGTACCGACCTTGTTCCAGATGCGATAATTAACTAATAGAGTATTGTAAGCATCTGCGATGGTACAGAAAGAGAACAAAAGCTGCTCCACAGGTAACATACCTGTCGATTAGTTCCTATAAGAGGTTATGAGCTTCGTCAAGAAAGGTGACGTGTAAATATGTTTCTCAGTTCTCAACAAAGTTATTCTATAAAATGAAATTGTGTTTCATAGGTTACTGATACTGACCAGTACATTGTTTTCAACGATGACACTTCTAACTGTATTGTTTAAGCACTGTAACGTGTTGTGCATATTTATATGTAAAAAATGTTTGTGAAATGATCATTAACTAAAATATATTCTAAAATCATATACTCAAAAACGCGTACAATAAATATCATAGAAACACAATGGACGTTTGATAAGCAGGTAGAAAGAAAGGGTCGTACTACAGTCTTTTGTCGTCCATGCGCAGTACTCAGCGAGTCAGTGCGTGGCTGTATCCGTTCAAATTGCAGGAAACTACCCGGCTTCCTGAATCTAAATCCCTGGTGCCGTAAACCGGCTGAGGTAATGGTTAAAGTTCAAGCATTTTTGTAGTCATTAGGCTGTGTTTACATGGACGTTGCTAAGCATTTATAGATGCTGAGATCCGCGTGTGGAGATCGCATGACCATCGTGTGAACCCGCCGGATGCTATTAACTTGCATCTTTTGTACTGAACCTAAGATCCTGCTATTTCTGATTAAAAAAAGTTTAGTATTCCCAATAAATTATATACGATCACCATGCAAACAGGCAGGCGTACGTTACTAACAGGGATATATGTTGGGGCTTTCTTTCGGAAATAGACTCAAATTTTGCTTCCCAGAGGCCGAAAACACAACTCCTTATTGGTAACTTTGAAACGATTACGGCAAATAAAAACACTATTAAGCAATGGCAATTAAATATCACCTGGCGGGTAGAAACGCAGATTGCACCAAGTGTAATACCACATCAATATTCAATCAAGAATTAGTTTCAGAAGGGTCAGTGTAGCAACAGTTGTGTCAGTCAGGATTAGTGATGCAATAAAACCTGATGTCTTTTGAATTATTAGTTGCAGTGAAGGTTGAAAGTGGCCCGCACTGCGGCATAATTTCGACGCCTTAATTGCTTGAGTGCTGACCTTGACCAGAGCCTAGGAGGTAAGGCGCGGTCTGAGTACCTCTCCAGTAACGGGTTATAATGAGATTAATCCGACAGTGTCGGATTAGATTTAAAAGAAACTCGGCAGTGTTGGATTAGCAGTAAAAGAAATCCCGTAGTGTTGGACTTGCAATTTAGAAATCTGGCTGTGTAGGATTAGCAAAATAATCGAAATTCGACTTCGCAAGTCTAGTGCTGAAATTAATCACGTACAGTGTAATTATAAACAAGGCAGTGCAGAGTGTATAATCAACTTGACCCCGAAGTGCAAAATTAATGATGCAGTACATCAGGCGTTGTGCTGCTGATAGTTAATATGATCTACTGGTGCAGCTTGATTGATCAAATATATCTCTGGCAGTTTAAAAAACATAATAAATAAGCCTGGCAGTACAAGACTAACATTCTGATATCATATTCTTATAGCAGGTAGTATAATAATAATAAACACACCCATCCAGTGAGTAGTAAGAGAAATAATAAGCTCTGTACTAGCAGCAAATAACTAACATTATACAGTACGGCTGTGTAAAGAAAACTGTGAAGTGAATTTACTGCTCTACAGCTAGTGATAAACTAAGCGAGCTCATTGGAGCTAAATATGAAAAATACTCCTGTTTTGGTGCATTAACAATAATTAAAATGCATCATCGAATAACAAACTCATAATCAGCTGAGTCCGACTGTGCAGAATTTGTAGTTATATCTGTTTTCTCTACTCTACAAAAATGATAGGCACATAATTAATTCCTGTAGTAAAGTTTTGTAAACGAGCTGTATATAGGTTCTGTAAATTCGGTAGTAATACGCTAATAAAAAATTAATGCATTATAGTAGAGTTCATCCTTGACGGTCCTGGTAAATATATGAATTTGAATCGCACTAAATGTGACCTAATGGTCCAATTGAGCTCTATAGGTTTTATAAACAAACTACTGCATATCACGATTCCCGAGTTCCTGCTTACTTTTCGAGCTGTGGCATTAAGGAAACTGAGGCAAACAGACACACAAAAGATGAACGAATTTTCACCAAAAGGTAATCATCTGTTACTGTTAACTTGGCTAACAATCTCTGTAAATTTCAGAAAGATCCGTTCATACCTTTTTGAGTAATCATGTTACCTGACAAATAGACATTCATTCATACAGACAGACCGTCAAAGAGACAGACAGACAAAACACGACGAAAACAAAACCTCTTCGTCGTATGTTAAACTATAAAATTTAGTCGATATGTCACTACAGTCGTGGTCGCAGCTTCACAGTTACTAAACAGTGACTTCACGCAGGTCTTAAGAGTTGATCTACTGGAACTGTCCACAACGGCAGCTCCTTCTACCGCTCCACTCCCACAACCACCTCACTAACCCAACTGATCGGCCTGGACACATCTTGCACACACGCTCTCTGACATTCTCCCTCAATATGACCCGTTTTTACTGCCCCGTTTTTCATGAGTTACCTTGCTGGTTAGCGCCGACGTCGGCCTAACGCTGCCTGCAAGTTGACCGGCGTCGGGTCAGCTGGGTACAAAAACATTGCCCGGAGACCAACGTCATCTCTTGAGAGACGGTGTTTTTGCTGATGGCCTCTCCCGGTCGAGGCCAAATATGCGCTGAAAAAGATGTTCTCGGTTGGTTTCACCCACCGATATTACAATATATAATGCATCGATGACCAAATACGTGTAGAGATTTGGGGAGGTAGGAATAGCAGAAAAAGTAATTTTAGATGCTAATTGCGCTCGATAACTGAGAACGTGTAGAGATATTGGTGGATGGGAGGAGAAGAAAAAAGGAATGTGAGATTCTAAATGGTCTTGATAGCAAAATGCGTGCAGAGATTTAGGCGGGTGGGAGCAGTTGAAAAAAGTCTCTTTCGAGGGTAATTACGGCTTTGGAATGTTCCGTTCAAGAAGATATAAGTATGGGGATTGAATAGGTCTGGGTCATTGCATGATGATGGTACAGAAGTATTTGGGAGGTATAATTGTGAATGACCTTAGTAAGGTTAACTGAAAACAATGTTTTTGGATACCTGATTTTAAAGATGTTCTACTTTCTTAAATTCTCTGAGATGATTAGCAGATACCGTTCTTGGAACTGACCGAGATTATATGTAATTATTAAAGAGACTTTGCTCGGCAAGTAACTGCCATACTTCTAGTTTTTGAAACAACTTTAATAAATACGTTCTTGATGTGGTAAAATTTACTCGGGAACTGTGAAAATACTATCATTATCGCACTAATAATAATACTAATAACGATAACAGTGATAATATAGTATTAATAGTGATAACAATAAAGGCTAACAATAATGAAATATTTTTTTAAAAGAATAGAAAGCTCCTGATAACGCATTAACAATAACAATTATTCAGAATCACTTACAATATTTATGTTCTTATAGGATTATTAGCAATTTAAGAGCAACTAGAGCACTCTGAGAGAGTATACCTCCTCCAAGCAAGGCAAAGTTACCGAAAAATTGGAATTGGTTCTGAAACTAAGATTTCCGCTTTGTAGGCACCAAAATCTAATCATTTGCGCCTTTTGACGGTAATAACAGCTTCTGCAATTTTCTTGAAGACATAACTTTTGGAGTTATGTCTTTATAGATATTTCAACAAACATCAGTCAGCACACAAACGGATGAACTGATCATCACCAAAATTTGGTCATTTTTGTATTTTATCATTTTTAACTATTCTTTTCAATTTCATGAAGATCCGCTCATAAATTATTGAATCATATTTTCAACAAACATAAAATGAAGCATGAAAACAAACAAACAAACGAACAAACAAATCATCGCAAATATTCATTCAGTTACTCCTCATGATATATATAATAACTCATGTAAATTTTCTAAAAATCCGTCCATAAGTTTTTGCGTCATGGTAGTGAGAAATAAGAGGTAGCCAAGCAAAAATAAAGAAACGGTTGAAAGGATTTTTATCAAAAGTTAATAATCTGCTTCTTCTAACATGCCTAACAATCCCCGTAAATTTTGTATAGATCCGGCCATTACTTTTTGAGTAATCTTGATGACTCACAGACAGACAAACGTGACAAAAACATGACCTCTTAGGCGGAGGTAAAAATCACAGTAATTAATGCAATTCCAATTCTCTATGTATATTCTCTTTTTTCATAAAACGCATATAAACCATGACGTGTTTTTCTTACTCTTAGAAAAAAAAGGAAGCACAATAGCAAGAGTTAATTTTTCTAACTTTCATGATTTTCTTCGGAAATTAAGTCACAAATGAACGAGGTCAAGGGTGCTTTGAATAGGCAAAAAACAATTTGAAGAGGTTATCTCAGAGCTGCTGCGGCTGAGCTTGGTGGAGCCTGCCGCAGCAAAAACCAGATTCGCCATACATGTTACTGCTTGCAGATAATTATCATTGGAAGCAAAACTGCTCGTCACTGCTAGAGTTATCAAGAAAAAACGTGCATTATATAAGATAAGTTGCTTCTGTTTTCAGCTATTTGAAAAGTAGGTAACTGTAGATATTCATGACCGTTACTTTCTCTGCAGTGTCACATGTTTCAGGCATTAGGTAATCTATATCGAAAGTAACGAAATTAACATTCATAAATGAAGCAAGTTCGAAACAAGGTTAAGCTATTTTGATCAGCTTTTCTTGGTGGGTCCCTTCAAATAATGACACCTTTTTAATATCCAACGCAACGCTGACACAGTGAGTTCTTCACCTCTGGTACAATAGTCAACTAAAAACTTATGAGTTACCTCAGTCCATTAGAAAGCTATAAGCAGGAATCTTTCTGCATAAACTTGATTTATGCTCGTAATTATTTCAATAACTGCATATAGCAAATTGGTAGTTAATCCCAGGAGTGTCAGCGATTCAAGGACACTCGAAGCGCAAATTGGTATCAAGCAGATATTATGATACTGATATTATATATGCTGCTGCTGCTGATTGTCATCTCAGTTTGCTTGACAAAGTGGTTCGTCGATGTGCGTTCATGCTGGATGGTGTTGTGCCTTGTGATCTGGCGCATCGTCGCAGAGTTGGTGGGGGTCTACTTTCTCATCAAAATATATAATTGCCCTAGCAATCCACTAGCGGCTTTTCTTCCGGCCGGAGCCGTTTGCCGGGTGAGATATACTCGGCTTACTGGACTACTGGTGCTCTTCATGAGCTTACCTTGGAGCCGGTACGATGCCGTACAAGCCAGTATTCTCGTTCGTTTTTTCCATCATGTGTGGATGTTTGGAATAGTCTTGCTGGCTCTGCCTTTGTTGGCGCTGTTATTGGCAGCTTTAAGCAATCTGTAAACAAAGCTATTCTGTGATTTATAATCTTCTATCTTTTCTCTTGCTGGGCTGGTTGCGTGGGCGTTTGTTAATCTTATGGAGTTTCCTCCGTTCTCACGTCGCCAGTCTAGTGTATCTTAATAATAAATGCTAACAATACAGCTTTCAGAAAACACAATGAATAAAACCAGATTTCTATGCGTTAAGGAAGAAAAGAAGCATGGTGGAGCGTATCAATTGGTACCACATCTATGAAGCAAAATAGAGCGAAATCTTTTAAGCTGGGGCCACACTATGCAATCGCACACTTAATTTATGTGCAGGAGTTTTGCCTGTACGTCGATCAGCTTGAGCACTTTCCCTGTGTATCTTGGCTACCGATTTTCATTGTCTACCCGGTCTGGGCTATGAACAGAAAGTCTAGCACTTTATCCAATCAACATATACGGTTCAAATTTCAGTATAGATAACAAATAGTGTTGTTCATTCGAAAATTAAAGGTTCATTGTGGCTATAAACCTACTGAAACGTCTTCTCTACGCGTACTGTGATTGAGATCATTTAACTCAACTAGCCTCAGCTCACTAAGGGCTATTACGAAACCAGCAATTTTTTAAATATCAATAAAGATGACACTAATATTGATTGTTCTCATCTTTCAACGCTCACATGGTGGCACTTAGTGTTAAAATATAGTGATTATTTGAATATGCTAATTCTGTAATGGTGGCAACTACAGTGTCAAAAGCGTCTCAGAAAGTACATTTATTTTATTTGTATACTAGAACTTGAAGGAAGTAGTGAGTCTTCTTCGGAAAAATAAGGAAAGTTTTAGGAATTATTGTTCCATAATTTTTTTCAACATTAACGCTTGAATCTCGAGCCAGAGAGATGAAGCCATGGCTCAGGGTTAATATTCCGGACTAGTTAATGCTTCCTCTCTCAAGGTGCATTACATTTCCAACTTTCCAAACCATGTTTGTTTTTCCTGAGAGAGAAACCGTAAAGTATATAATCAGTTAAATGGTTGAAATATTAATCGCATCAGACTATGTCCATGCTACTCGACTCATCGACCCGCCATATAAAAAACAGCTCCAGGCTTCAGAAAGCACTGGATACGAGAAAAGATGCGTATACTGATCGTCGTGTATTGTAGATACTGCGCCGAAAATACTTGTGATGAAGTTAATTAGTTCTGGCTCCGAGCATATATAGAGTTTTTGTGCATTACTGACCAAAAAACAACAGTAATGGCACTTGGTCCATATAAGAGCAGGTGAAGCAGCTATTTATGGAGTCGCAGGAACACCAGATGAAGTTCTTATCTTAATGGATTTGACGTCATTTAGCTGTAAAACTACTGATAATGTAGGGCTAGATGCGACATTAACCTTGAAATAGAGATAATTAAGCGTTCACTATTGGGAACGTACGATCTCAGTGACACTATGATGAAATTACAAGGTTAAAATCGAAAATTTATTAATACAGTTGAGCTATATGTACCGGGTGACCAACAAAAACGTTAACTGTATTTTGAATTGATATTATTCGAACGTTTTACCCGCAATTCAAATTAAAAAAAAATATTTTTTCAGTATTCAGTATATATTTAAAAGAATAGTTGCTTCATATTAAAAATACTGAATTATATACAGTATAATAGCATTCGAGTATTATCTATTCAAAGTACGGTTAATTTTTTTGTGGGTCACCCCGTTTGACGAGTCAAAGTAAACTACCCTTAAGCGAGTATTAGAATGGCACTTCAAATATTGACAAAGAAACAAAATTCCTCTGGTGGTGTCATGACGTTTGCTCGCAGACGAAGGAAGTGGTTTGGAATCTTCTACCAAAACCAAGACAACATTTCGTGTTCTCAACAACACTTCAAATTAACTTCAGGAACCACAGTAGATAGGAATGAAAATTATTATACGTCGTTTGAGTAAAAAATTTCTCTTCGATTCTGCCATAACTCTTCAAAACAGGTTGGGAAACTTTTTTAAAATTATTTCAATAACTCTCTTAACACCATTTCCTAATGCGCCTCCAAAAGCGCTTTAATAACTCTCCAAAATTACTTTAAAAATAATTACAGATGACTTCAATATTTCTCTAAACTCATTTCAGTGACTTCATTATCTCCTCAAAATTTCTTCAACAAATAAAGCTACTAGATTAGATTACGTTAGGTTATTTACAGTAAAAGAATCAGCTTCACCATTCCCACAGAGGACCCTAGGTCCACCCAGGCTTCGGCGCTCTGCGTGTGAACTCTTTCCTTTGCAACAGCATTTCCATCGAAAACAAAGGAAATATTCTCCTATGAGATCAAACAAAATATATAAAAAACGCTTCAGTAATTGCTACCACGATGTTTACATAAGTAAAAAGAGTATCCTCTTGCAGAAACCAAAACAACTCGTTGCAGTAATACCTCAGTACCAACTGTTGCTATGGCGTAGGGAGCAATGCATGTATAAGCAAGGGAAATATCCTCCTACGGGAACCAAAACAACACTTGGAAGCTTCAAGGGCGAATATGAGTAGCACTTCGCCTCTGGGAGCCGTAAACAATCCTTTAGTAGACCGCACAGAGAAAATACCAGCAGTGAAAGTGAAAATTTTTGCCCTTGAAGGTGCAGCTCAGAAGAGCTGATGCTCATCACTGCGTTCATGCCGACGAGCTGATCGAGTTTAGCAAGCCGACGAGATGTTAGGAAATTTTCTGACGGTTAAGAACTGGTTTAGCAAATGATCAATGTTTTTGTTTTGTCGACATTTCGTTTCTTGAACGAGATGAGATCTTATTCGCCGACAGAGTAAAAAAAGTGCGGATTTAATTTTTTGTCTGGCTAAAGCAGAGAAGTGGGAAATGGTTTTTACAGAGCTATAGGAACTGGTGTAGAATATCTCGCCAAGTACAAGGCAGAACCTTAGTACGTTGTGTAGAATACGAAACGTCTCCAACATATTATCACTTTATCTTTAAATCCGTGAAAATATTATGTCATGCATATTGGAACTAAGTTATTGCGGGCTCAGCATCGGCTGCCATCTTGGCTCCTATTGGAGGTTGGGTTACAAAATTGACTTTAAAATTAAGCGACGTGTAGCGAAAGTTAACCCTCTAACGAACGGCTCTAGTAGGAGTACTATTATTGAAGTAACATATATGGTCACTTGTGTGGTCAAAAGCTATTAATGATAACAATGGGACAATAATGCGTGCAACTAGTGCAGCGTCGGCGGCAGAGTTGAAGATCGCAGGACTAACCGATGTGCGGGAAAATGCTTGGTAGAATTGTTGCGTGGTGCAGAGCGCTGTACGAGCCTATTTTCTGCTTATAAAAATCGTCTCTCCAAAGAAAGCAATTTTCAAAAATGCATCGACCATGCTATAAAAACTGGTCTGAAATATAAATATTCATATCGGGTTATGGTTTTAGCATTTTTTATGACTATATGTACGAGCGTACAGAGTGGAATTTCCGTTGCTAGTGAACGACTGCAATGTCACCTATGTCGTTTATTCATGTACATGAGCAGCAGTTCTTATTATTTCATATTTAAGTGGTAAAAATGTACTTTACTAAGATTTAGAATAATTTGCGATCGCTTCTCACTTTCTACAGCATGGCTTATTATATGCAATATGTACCCTTACACCCTGACTAACTACTTGACAGCCCAGAAGTTGTTTTATAACATCAGCTTGTGTGGCAGCCAGAAATTCTGTGTGAGGGTAGTGCAGTTCCTACAAGAAACACACGATTCAAGCTTTCATATGGTCTTTCCCGTACGAGTAACACTATTACGTACTTATCCTATACTGTACATATGTTAACCACATTGATAGAATTAGAAGTGCCTGTTAATTTTTTTCAATTCTGATATCAGAATATTAGTAGCGATAGTTTTCACATAGGGGAATTAGGTACCCAATTACCGAGCTAACTTTATTACTGAACAGACAATTTGATGAAATTATTATTTTTACCCATCAAATATAGCGGTTTGTTCGGAAATAGAGTTCGTTCGGCAATTGGGTAATTCCCTTAATGTACATCTTCACTGCAAAAGCTAATTGGGCTTCTTCTGTAGGACTACTAGGGGCGGATCAAGTGAGAAACATTGTTCAGTGGGTTGTTTACTGGGTATCTTTTATACTTCACATTCATAATTTTTAGTTTCCAGCACCAAATTTTTGACGTTAATTTTTTCGCACCCTATGGAATTAATTCCAAAATTAACTCTGCTTTTTAAGCGCCAAAGAAATTAGGAAATGTTCGAGTGGGCACCAAAATTAAGCTTTCGAGGCTTGACTTGTTCGAATCTTCGTGCAGGTGAGCTGGCTTCGACCTGCTGAGCTGAAATTCAGGTATTGACCCTCAATGGGTTTACCTTGGAACTTCAAGAAATTCAATTTTGCTACAGAAATGAAGTTTCCATGCAGCTCCACGTCGTTGCATAACTTCTAACTCTTGCAACATCATGCAAAGTGGCAAAGACACAGTTTTTGGCTGTAGTTAAGTCAAACCTCGAACGCACAATTTCGGAGCCCAATCGAGCACACCCTAAATTTTAATATCAAATTTTGGTTTAGAGCAACATATACATAAATTCGCCTTGATGTAAAAATTGGTTTCAATTGCCAAAGTAAATTGTGCAGAGATCAAATTTTGGTCTTGAGCACAAAAAGAAACGCAAGGATTGAAATGGTTAAGGGGACAACAAGAACGCGTCTTGGAATGAAACGCTAAGGAAAACAGAGGTTACGGGTACAACTAGAACGTATCTATTGAAATGGATTGCAAGAGTTGAGAGGTTTTAGAGGACACCTAGAGTGTGTCGAGGAACAAAATGCAACGGTAGAGAGAGTCAAGACACATAGAGTACCACTAGGTACGAAACGCTAGGGTAGAAACTAATTAGATAGGTGAGGTCAGCCTAAACAGGAAGTCCGGCGGCGTCGTGCAGCAAAATTACCCCCCGACCTGGCTGCGGGGAGCGCACCGCTCGAGTTGGACGGTCAATTCAAGGGTTACGTAAGAGAACGATGGAGAGGCACGCTATTCAAGGATGTTCAACAAAAAGTACACTTGGTAGTTGGCTGTGAACTCATTATATACTGGCAATAACGCGGCATTAAGCTGGTTCACGTGTTAGTTTTTTGAACATGTTCGTTCGGCAAATATGCATATAGTTCGAATGGTTTGTAACATGTGTTCAATCACGTATGTGGGTCTACAGCAAAAAGTTACGATAATACTAGCCGTTAAGCTTGTCAGTTTGCTTTGCGAGTGTCACCAGTAATGTTAAGGAGGTTTATTCAAGTTTGGAATGGCATGAAACTCAGAAAGCTGCGCATTTTTCTCTAGGTTGAACGGCACAGTAACGTATTCCAACGAAATAATTGTCCGTATTCTGTAGTGAGCTAAAACTACGCATGGTGAAGACTAAACGATGGACTGGCGTCTCATTATTCGGATTCTGATGCTGCATTGTTCTGGGTTCCTTT
Organism: Parhyale hawaiensis; assembly: GCA_001587735.2. Lineage (NCBI taxonomy): Eukaryota > Metazoa > Arthropoda > Malacostraca > Amphipoda > Hyalidae > Parhyale > Parhyale hawaiensis. The sequence continues at coordinate 15,567,547 of LQNS02278163.1, forward strand.
AGAATATTTATTGCAGTTTCTTTGGTTACAAATGATATGTTTTTTTTTTTAAGTTTTGTCGAATGACTTGCCAAAATCGAGTCAAGCTAAGCCCACCGCGCGGTTTGACTTATCTGGATTAAAAAAAAAATACGCTCTGGTTTCGCCACTCTGGATCGCAATGAAGTAGTTAAATAAAGTTACATTAGGTTTGAGATGGCTAAAACTCTATGTTACAGAGCAAGATTGAGTTTTCGGAAGTGTAACAGGTAAGAAATACCTATAAGAAGTAAACTGCGCATGCCATTTTCTCCTCGTTTCACCTTCAGGCCATTGGTCATTGGCCAATGGCATTACAACATGATAATTCATGCTCAGAAGCAATTCCCTACATGGAGCATACTTGTGATACAAAACATTTTAACTGTGCAACCTTTTCGTCAAGTAGAAACCTATATTTTTCTGTTTCTCTTCATATTTTTCTTGACACTTTCAATCCAAAGAAAATTGGATTTAGAAAATTTCAAAATTATTCCTGTACATCTGCTTATGATTTCTTTCAACACTTTCGATGAAGAAGAGTAAACAGAACTGCAGTCTCTCGCTCTGTATGGCCAATCTAACACTAGTTGTCAGTTTCTAATATGCCCATCATTTCACACATTTGATCCAGTGAAGATGAAACAGCGTATTCTGCCTTTTCCAACGAGTGTCTAAATATTCTGCTGTTTTATCCATTTTTTCAGTTTGAATGCAGAAGAACCACCTTCCGTCTCATGATACAGCTCTCATCTCAAGAACTTTTTATGACTGTTTATCTTTTCATTTCATACTCTTACTAGAGCACTTTGAGAGCGCATACCTCCGCCAAGCAAGGTAACGGTTACGAAAAATTAAAATTGGTTCTGAGACTATGATTTTCTTTGCATCAACACCAAAATCTAATAATTTGTGCTCTTCAATAGTGTTAACAGTTTCAGTAATTTTTTGAAGATCCGTTCATAACTTTTTGAGTTATGCTGCTAACAAGCATCATGACAAACATGAGTCAAACGTACAAACGAACAAACCGTTCTGCACCAAATGATCATTTATGCCTTTGAACTTACTAAGAACTTCGATAAATTTCATAAAGATCTATTCATTATTTTTTGAGTTATTGTGCTAACATGCATAAAATTAAAAACAGTGACAAACGAACGAACAAACAAGAGGATCGTTACAAAAATTTGGTCATCTAGTCTTTGTTATATACCTAACAACTCAAGTTAATTTCATAAAAATCTATCCATAAATTTTTCGAGTTATAGCATTGAGAAAAATGAGGCAGACAAACAAACAAACTGATGGCCGGATCTTCATCAAGAGTTAATCATCCGTTCCTTTAACATACCTAACAATCCCTGTAAGTTTCGTCAAAATCGGTCCATAACTTTTTGAGTTATCTTGATGACAGACAAACAGAGAAATTCAGAGACAGAGAAATCCGACGAAAACATAACCTCCTTGGCGGAGGTAAATACACAGAAAATAGAAGAGCGATCCTCCGTTTGAGTGGACAAGTCTCATAAACTTCTTGTTGTAGCTTATCACTTAACTTTACACTTTCAATACGAAGTAAATAGAAGAGCGACCTTCCATCCTATTGGGCAAGTCCCAGTCCAGTGGCAGCAGTTGTCTGATCTTATACTAAAGTGAAGCCTTTCTCTTCAGCAGCGGCGGCAGTGCAAGGTTAGAGGTTAGGAATGTTACCAGAGGGACAGCATGGCAGGCACGTGGGGCATGAAATGAACGCCTTAAGTGATTAGTCACAGACTGTGGTATGATTGCTCCAGATCTCGATAAGCTTTCGGCCACACTTTGCCACCCGGCAAATAAGCACAGTCAGCTGTGTCGTGAAATATAACTTAGCATTGAATTTGTTGTGTATTTCCTCAAAGATGGCATGTAAAGATGATTGAATGGCCCAGATATTTTACCATTTACCTGCCAGGTGGATCTTAGGATCCACTTTCAGGTTGGGATATTCTAACGAAAATTGATATATAATGGTAAATGGTTAAATATTTCCTCAATGGAATTTCCGGAAGAGCCGACAAAATTAATGTTTTATCGTGTCACGAGCGTCTCCCTCGTCCTAGTTATTACGCGTGATCCTATCACTCCAGATCTCGACAAGTCAGCGGCTACGCTCTACAAATCGGGTCAGATGGAGTCAAGCTGAAAATAAACATACGGTACTATTTCATCAGCTATAAAAAAATTTATGTATAAGGGAAATGGACAATTTATGAACTACAATGGCAGATCACCCTCAAAATAATTCTTCCTGAAAAAATGACAAGCGTTCGCACGGCGTTCGATTCACAATCTATAAATGGGATGAACTAATCTGATTGGCTTTAACTTGTCTGGAGCTTCAATCTTTAGCTCTTGATTTCAGTGGTTTCATTATAATTGATTTAGCAGCAGAAGAACTCATAAGAATTGGTTATTGAAGGAAGTAAAATATATTTGTAAACTTCTATCATGAGCAAGGAAACGTTGGGATTGTGAATAGTTTGGCGATAACATAGTATGAGATTTAAGTTGACTTTGTTGATTAGACAATGTGTACAATCTGTTATCATAGATATAAAGAGTATATATTCACTGCATATTACATCATATTGCATACCACCCTTCAGCTTTCAATTAGTTTACGTTGCTCCTCTTTCGATTTAAAATAATTATTGGTATTGCATGTGGCTCATTCAAAAAGATATTTGAAAAAAAATACAAGTAAATAATAGAGTGATTGCTTGACACTATCGTTGTTAGTAAGTTTTATTCAAGAATCCTTTGACCTTTGACTGTGCTCAGAAAAGAGATCTGTCCTCATTGCAACAACTCTTTTCGTTTGGTTACAGTATTTTTATTTATTCATTCGGAAATAAATGCAGTTATTTGAGAAGAAACCGTCTGGATACAAAGATTCAACCTTACACCTCCTGCATTGATGAAAAACCTTTCTCATCTCCCATTTGGATAATGTGAATATAAAGAACACGGGTAGCCCTATAATAAAAACAGTTGCCCTAAAAAAAGCATTGTTCGTGCCCTAAATTTCTTCACAATCCAGACTGTTACAGCAAGAAATGGCGGGCAGAGCAACAATACGAGGGTGTGGCAAGTTAGAGTTTCTCCGACTAATGAAAGTGCTGTGCCAACCAATAGCTTAACGCTGTGTGACACCCTGAAACTGGTCGAAAGTAAACCCTGCCGAGTCAAAAATAAGCGACAAAGTGCGAGGCAGACCCACGTGAAAGGGTATATTTGGATATATGTTATTTAAGGTATAACATGGACTCGAACTAGCCCTATTGATATTTTAGGCTCCGGGTAACCGGTTGACCATTTTATTACCTCCGCCAAGGAGGTTGTGTTTTTGTCGTGTTTGTCCTTTGTCCGTATGTTATTCTGTTTGTCACCAAGATCACTGGAAATTTTATGGACGGATCTTAACGAAATTTAGAGGAATTGTTAGGCATTTTAAGAGTAACAGATGTTTAACTTTTGGTGAAGATTCGTTTATCCGATTGTTTGTCAGCCTATTGTTTCAGTGCCTTAACTCAAAAAGTCTTGCGCGGATTTTTATGAAACTTACAGGAGTTGTTGGGTATAAAACGAAGAGTAAATGACCAAATTGTTGTTATGATCTGTTTGTATGTTTATTGCTGTGTTTGCTTGTTAGCCCAATAGCTCAAAAAGTTATGAAATCATGTTTATGAACCGAATTGTTTGTTATGTTGAAAGACATAGATGATTAACTTTTGGCGATGATCGGTTGGTCTGTTTGTGTGTTTGACTACTGTTTGGCTGAATTTTGCTAGTAGTATAACTCTATCTTAAGCATATTTTTTGATAGCTTTCAGTTATTAAATAAAAATTTCAGAAGTGGAAATGCCTGACAAACTGAAGCCTATAGTGGGCCACTTTTTCAGTTAGCTATCAAATATGAAGTAAAAGCTTTCTGGTTAGTGGATAAACTTAGCATAAACGAGTCTATGTCTCACCCAGCTCTGGCTTAGCTAAAATACTATAAGCATAACATTCTAAATCGTGTGGTAATAAGTAACCCTTTTCTTGAGGGAACATTATGGCATTATGAAAGTAGCCATACATATTAACTTGTAGTACAGGGTTAACGAAGCTTGCGTGGTGCCGTTTGCTAACTCTTAATGAGAGCAAAAGTGTTGAAGTTAGGGGTATAGAATTCTTTATTAAATGCACATAGACGGCAACATGAGAAGACTGTAAATATGTGAGAACAAAGGGCAATTATGCGAACATGACCACTGCCTCACCTTCCGTGACGCAATTGACTGGTCAGTACACTTTCAAAAACATTACTCACCGGCAGGCATGGAAAACCCTTTCCTCTCATCTGCACGCTATGCGGTTGATTACATGCCGGACATGAAATAGACGTGAAACCCCTTCCCAGTGAGGAGTTAAAGATTAGGTCTCGGTTGACTAAGACCTATTATAATTATATCATTAACTATTTACTCTGTGCCTGAAGAACGCCTCCATAGAAAGCGCTCTATGAAAGCAACGATATACCACTTGCTCGGCAAGATGTTAATATAAAACAAAAGTGTATCGGTAGTCAAACTGACAACTTCTCGAAACTGGAAGAACGCAAAATGATGCCAAAATGACCAATCGCAGTGGCTTGTTGAAATGGTAGCAGTATACCCTGCCTTCAAAAATAACATCAGGATCATATGGAGAACGTGTAAATAATGCAAAGTTCAATAGGAGTCAAGGATACGTTTTCACGAGGCAAAGGTTTGCTGGCGAAGAATAGTGGGACGCAAAATTTTATTGCGGTATTAAACTTCAGTGTCACAGATATCCATTTTCGGTCCCAGTAGAGGAGTAAAAAAGGCTGATGATCTGCGACCTCTTCTGCCTAGGCAGCCAGGGCTCAAGCCCCCACCTGAGGATGCAGCATCTCATAGCAGACACTCAGCATGGCTTCCGAAATGGAAGAAGCTGCTTAACAAACCTACTGGACTTTTTCTCAAAAGTAACAGGTATTAAAGATGAACATAAGGGAGTAAACATTGTGTATCTAGACTTCCAAAAGGCTTTCGACAAAGTCCCCCATCTGCGGCTAATGAAAAAATTGGAAGCTCATGGCATCCGAGGAGACTATTTACGATGGATCAGAGCATGGCTTACGGGTC
>LQNS02278163.1:15576793-15594262 GCA_001587735.2 Parhyale hawaiensis
CGCGTGAAATGCAACGTGGTCGTAGTGGTGAGTTATGAATGAAACGTCGCTGCTACCAGTAAGTGCTGAACACATGCACTGTATAAATAGGTACGTATGCTTGCATACATATACTGTTCAATATAAAAAGTTAATCGTCTATGGTTTTCGCTTAGATAGGTAATTCAGTTTTTTAATAGCATTAGGTGGCATAGAACCGGAGTGTGAGTTTTGGCTCCTCTGGAAATGACCTGGGAGTCCGACCACTGCTAGTAACATAATCTAGAATACGTTAGGGTTCATTTGATGGGTTATATTGAACGTTGACTGGGGCTTTGTGCTTGCAATGATTTTTTTTTTTGGTTCTGTTGTGGAGAGTACCTAGGTAGCAATGGAGTTCACTGAACTGTGAAAAACCCTGTGTTTTGAGCGGATAACTATTTTTGTTAAACGAGATTAACGGCGTACTTGAAGGCTTGATTGTAAAGAGTGGACCATAACTTATTGTGAATACATACAGTAGATATAACAAAAAGCTGCCTCGAAAATATTTAATATATCTGTCTATATATCAACCGTGCACTAACTTGGAAGTTTTGCGGACGAGGTCCAGTTGACTCTATGCACGCTGCCCATCTTGTACAGACGTGTTGCTGCAGCCCATCTCTAGTGGGAGGGCTAGTAACGAGTGATCCTCTCATTGCACGTAACCGCTTATGTAAGCTGGTTTTTCATGCAGTTTTAGTAAGTAACGTATGAGTTGAGGAAGTTCTTGAACTTCACAGCTTCAATGTATGTTGTGTTTCGATTGTAACAGTGCGTTTTGTTGATTGAACTTGCATCCAGAATGGCGATGTTATTATTTCTGATCCTAAGTCGTGCTTTGCATGTGCAACCAATGCGGTCCGAGTGTCTGGGAGTTTATTTTATATTTACATTGTCACCAAGTGTGGTTACAATCTAAGCTGAGGGCTAATCTGAAAGTGCCATAACCCTCTCGATTCCACGTTTGGCATGGACTCCCCTCTGAATGTGTCGGTGCAGAGCCAGTCAATAAGTATAAAAATCGCATTGGCTATCACTGGGAGCAACACTCACCACAGCTACAAACGCCAATCCTGGACTCACTAACTCTTAACGGCCAAAGCTTTAAAGGCCACAACAATCCATTATTTTTTATACCCCAGCTAACTTAACGTCTCCGTGGGTCTGCTACAACTAATCGTACATGTAGGATGCCCTCTTCTGCAGAGACTTTATTTCATACGTTCTTTCATTCCTCAAGACCTCTAAATGATTCTTGCATAACGGCAATAACTCATAGAGCGTTAGACGTGAGTCTAAGCTGCTCTCTGGGAAGAGGCCTCTTGCATGGTCAGCACACTAACAACAATCTACACTAATCTAAACTAGAGAGCACTCTGAGAGTGCATACCTCCACCAAGCAAGGCAACGGAAACGAAAATTCAATTTGGTTCTGAAACCATGATTTTCTTTGTATCAACAACAAAATTTAATCAGTTGTGCCTTTGATAGTATTAATAGTTTCTGTAATTTTTTTGATAGTCCATTCAGAACACTTAAAGTTACACTGATAACAAACATTTTAATGCAAACATAAATCCAACACACTAACGGAAAAACCGATCATCATTGAAAGTTAATCATTTATGTCTTATTACGTTACTAACACCTCCGTAATTTTCATAATGATCCATCGAGAAATTTTTGAGCTATTGTGCTAAAGAGCATAAAAATAAACACAGCAACAAACAAACCTGCAGATCATCACGAAAATTTAGTCATTTACTCTTCGTAATATACCTAATAACATATGTAAATTTCATGAAAATCTGTCGATAACTTTTTGAGTTAGAGCCATAAAAAATAGACAGACAAACAAACAGACAGATGAACGGAGTTTCACCGAAAGTTAATCTTCTGTTACTGTTAACATGCCTAACAATCCCTGCAAATTTCGAAAACAACCGTTCATAACTTTTTGAGTTATCTTGCTGACAGTCAAGCGGACAGAGAGACAGACAGACAGAAAACAAACAAAGAAGCAAACAAACAGACAGACCGACCAACAGGACAAAACATAACCTTCTTGCCCGGGGGTAATACAGCAGTTAATGCAACGAACTATAACTGAGCACTTAGGAGTAGAAAACTAGGCTGCTGGTTTTGGATGGCTGACCTGCATAACTGGCTGACCTATGGCGAAATCCAGCCGCCAGTAGAGGACGTTAATCCCTCAGTCTGCTATGGATACTATGATGTCAGAAAAAAAGCATTTACTTGCTTTATTGGGACCAGCTGATGCCTTTGACTGTCAAGGCTAAACAACGGCAGAAAATGCCACGCTTGGTTCTTGAACCGAGGCTAAACTAAGGTAAAAAAGCAGGTAAATATCACTAGGTTACAGAATAATATTGACGTTAGGGTAAAAACGCCAAGGATCTACCGTAGACGAAGTCTTGTAGTTTCAAGGTTAAAAAGAAAGCAGAAAGATCATCGAGGCCTTGAACCCTGTTAGAGCGTAGGGGAAATTCGGGGAAAATGAAAGCTGACCGCGAATATTTTTGCAGTACAGACTTGAGGATTTATGATTCCTTAGCAAATAAAGCAAGAGATTTATTAGATGGAAGGGAGCCTTATTGAAAACGTATTAACAAATACAACTAAAGAGCCTCACACAGAGAACATACCTCCAACGGAGACAAGCTTTGGACATTTGCTTCTCTTGACACTAACAAGAGCTCCTGTAATTTTTCTGAAAATTCGTTCTTAACGTTTTGAGTTATATCCTGGCAAGTAATAAGTCATACGTCACTCAAGCACACAAACAGAACAACCAATCATCCCCAAAAATTTCTCAAGCAAATTTCATGAATATACGGCCACAATTATGTGAGTTTTGTTCTGATAAATTTAGGGAAACGCACAAACCTGACGAATCGATAAGCAGCAGTACTTTCGTCATTTGAGTCCTTTTAACAATTTGAACAATTCCTGTAATTTCTGCAAAGATTTATACATAACTTTTTTGAGTTATCTTGCTGACAAATATAAAATCAGGCATATAGACAAGCTAACGACCGAACTACCAGATCATCAAAAATATTTGATCATTTGCTCCTCATAATAATCTTAAGAGTTCTTATAAATTTCATGAGAATTTTTCCATAACTCTTTCAGTCGTATTTTTGAGAAGAAAGAGGCAGACAAACAAACAAACAAACAAACAAACAAACAAACAAACAAACAAACAAACAAACAAACAAACAGCAGAACGGATATTCACCAAAAGTTAATCATCTCTTCCTCCTAACATTCCTATAACGATTTCTGTTAATTTCATAATGATCTGTCCATAACTTGTTGAGTTCTCTTGGTGACAGACAAAGAGACACACAAATAGACCAAAACATAACCTCTATGGCAGAAGTAATTAATAAACGCACTTTACTAGGTACACACATCGGCAATGACATGGTACAAATGCACGAGATGCACCTTTTCAATACAGCTAGAGTAAATACAAAAAGTAGTCCATATTATCAGTACATATCATAAACATTATGACGACTAATCATTGAAATAAAGATCCTATTAGTAAGAAAAACTTCTCCATCATTGATTTTTCCACCCCACTCGAACTCACAACGTTAGTATCCCTCTACGTTCATAAAACAAAACCTAGCCTGAACATTATGACATCGACTGTACTTCTACACATAATTCATACTTAGTACCTAATCCTCTGACTGTACAGGAATCGACATCCCGTCCCTCTGAGCTGCTTCATTCATTTGTATTTAGGCCTTACCCATGCAGCATCTCCCACCGCTGTTACTTAAGAAATAAAAGAATTTTTTATTGGCAGGCTTTCGTATATTCAGCAATTTAGTTTTCTGAAGATGGGATAGAATCCGGAAACGTTAGATTCATTTGATGATTAGTCGACATAATATTTTTTATTTGAAATTTGTCTTAGTTTATTTTCCTTTTCATTTTTTTCAGTACATATTACATTGCATTATGACTCATCGTTTGGCTGCTGTCAGCTAACTGTATGCGCTGTCATCGGCCATGCATGCTGGACAGTTGCTAGCCGGATCACCTTTAGTAAAGATTTATTAGATAGTACTAGATATGGTCGTATGAAAAGTGACACCGTGTGGAGCGAGGCTGTTTAGCTAACTTATGTCCACCCTACTTCTTAACTTTATGCGGATGTGACAAATTTTTTCAGGCGATTTTGATTCTTAATGTCCTATTATTTCCGTTTTCACTTTGCATTTCTTCAGGTAAAGGAAACATGGAACGTTGGGAAAAGAGGAGATTCCGAAATAACTGTTGCCAGGTGAGAGGTAATTAGAGGATGTGGCCTCGCTTATTGTCAAGATGTCGGACGTTCTAGTCCCAAGTCAAAATTAGTATATTTGTAATTGAACGTCGACTGGGAGTGTACTGACTTTATAGTCTGAGTGAGGGAGGCAGTTGTCATGTAAGTCTTCCGTCGATGACGCTGTTGCTCATACAATCCGTGATCGACTGCAGCCGTGTAATCCTTTGGGCTCCAGAGAGGATTTATCCTTTGGGTTACCTTATATACGGCTAAAGCGAGTTTACTTCTAGTTCGGTCTACAAGCGTAAATTGAAGGTTTGTATTTTCTTGCAGGCAGAAACAAGAAGAAAGTTTCGGACGTACCTCTGGGGATCAGTTAAAGTTTCGGACGTACCTCTGGGGATCAGTTAAAGTTTCGGACGTACCTCTGGGGATCAGTTAAAGTTTCAGACGTACCTCTGTGGATCAGTTAAAGTTTCGGACGTACCTCTGGGGATCAGTTAAAGTTTCGGACGTGCCTCTGGGCATCAGTTAGATTTTTCGAAAACTAGAACCTACTGCTCAGGAGGCAGTTCGCCCATCCTTTGTTATAGTTAGTCGAGCCCTTAGAATGCTCTCCAACATTAATTAAGCTGAAAGGTTTTCAGAACATCCTTATTTTTTTCCAGCTTTCAGTTTCTTTGCTCTACGCTCCTTTGTGCTTTGGATTGTGGCAATTCTTGATATCCTGCCCGCTCTTCCATCATCCTCGAGCCTCACTTTAGTAAGTCTGTACAGACGCCCTGGCCGGAGAGAGTAATGCGAGAGTTGAGCTATAGTTGTTTAGGAGCCTTTCTCGGCTCCTCATTCGTCTCTCGGGCGAGCATCGCCACATTACAGCTAACACTTTTGTTCTTCACTTTCTGGTACTTCGTTCGTCATAATTCGGTATTTTTTATTTCCGGGTGTTGAGAGTCGTACAGACTTCGTGTAATGCAGTCATGTGCGTCTCCTCCAAGGAAAAAGGAATTTGGGGCTAGTGTTTTATTTCTAATAATTTTACTAATGATAACAAATTATTTTTAAGATGAATGATAAAGATCACTCCAATGCACATCAGTAGCTACAAGCTTAACACAGACAGTGAAGTTAAAAATTCATACAGTAATAAAAATCTCCCTACTGACCATACCTCAAAGTTGTAGCATCCATAGTTCGACTAAAAAAATAAAACCTTCCCTCGCATTATTTTTTTTCAGAAAATTTTAGCAACATTTCCTTTAGCTGGTGAAAAATTTTTACCAAGTTACTTTTTTTGCTGACGATACACCAATACTTGCTGCTGTGCAATCGCTGCTGTCGGTGCAGCGAGATTTGTAAAGCATCAATCTGTCAATGTTCAGTAAAAAATAATATGACCTTTAATGAAACAAATTTCGAACTGATATGATACGGATAAATCAAACACTCCTGGAATCCACACTTTATACCACCAGCGATGGGCATAAAATTGAAAGAACGACAGGTTCAAGAGACCTCGGAGTGACAATGCAAGACGATGCTACTTTCGAAGAACATATTGCTGGAGTTTTCGCTGAGGGAAAAAGATGGAGTGGCTGGGTTTTACGAACTTTCTCATCACACGAAGTAGATGTAATGCTCACACTATGGAAACAATTAATTCCTCCGAGAATAAAATAGTGTTCCCCATTTTGATGCCAAATACAGGAAAAAAGCTAGAACTACTTGAAGCTATCCAAAGATCGTTCACGGCCAGGATTCGAATCATGCAGGAGTACGATTACCACAAACGTCCTAGCTGTCTCCAATTGTATTGAACACAACGAAGATTAGAGCGATTTACAATCAAATGTGTTTGGAAAATTCTGGAGTGTATCACTGTGAATGTGAATGAGCGGATTGTCGCCATACACTCAGAAAGAACTGGTGAGACCTGTGATATACGCATCCCAAACAGAGATGGTTGAAAAGCCGTGGCCATAAAATATTCTAATAGCTTCACCGTACGAAGTGCAAGATTGTTTAACAAAATGCCTCGGTATATTCCATACGCCACTGGTATCATAGCTATAGAGTTAAAAAATTTACGGGATTCTCATTTAAGGAAGAATACCAGATAGACCAGCGGTCAGCGCTTACGTGCACTGTGGAGATAACTCGCTGCTGGCTCCCTCTTTGGTCGCTAACTGCGGCACCACAAAAGACACGCAGCAGCGAAACTCCACACACGTGGGATGACGTGAGGAACGTCACCTGGACTTCTTCCGAAGACCCACGAGCTACAAGGTAAGGTAATACTCATGCTAATGAACTACTACGAGACTTGAGAAGTATTTTCTATGTAGCCTACTAGTAAATATTAGGACTTGCTACTGGAATCGTCTAATGAGGTTTTGTGAAATGAAACAATAGGGTCATTTAAATAAATAAAACTTTATATGTATGTGCACGCATCTGGCGATTCCATTTAATTATCTCTTAATAGATGATTCAGTAGTACCAAAACAGTTATGGTAGATAGATTCATGTCTGTTTCCTCATGGTAAAGGTTTTCAAAGATACTTTTACACAACCTCCAAGCTATTGGTATGAGTATTCCTAATACTATTACATAACTATTTCCCTATTATTTCGGGCAGTATACCTAAAACAAGTAAATACGAGCCCTATTATTATGGGCAGTATACCTAAAACAAGTAAATACGAGCCCTATTATTATGGGCAGTATACCTAAAACAAGTAAATACGAGCCAGTTCTTAGGGGTAAAAGTTAGATTTTTTACCCGATGCTTGCATTATACGGTTGCCTCATGTTTCCTTTAGGGAAATGCCAGGTCGCATAAGGACTCTTTCATGTACCCTGCTACGGTTCGTTGAACTGACCCTTTTAGAAAAGTTTTCGTACATTCACGAAGGTGGTTCGCTTTTCATGCCTAATTATTCCTCGAGAATTACTTACCGTTGACATTTGGTGTAAATTAAAGTTGTTTAAAATTTCAGTGAAAAGATTCCACTGATGTAACAAAGTTATTACAATAATTTTTCCATATTAAATAATATAATATTTAAAATAGCTTAGAGTGAGCCGTAGCATTGGCTCTGATTTGTCTTTGGGAATGGGCCTGATGTTCGATTTATCTACTGGTAGGTATCTGATCATCTAAGCGACTCAATATATTGGAGAAGTGAATAAGAAAGCCTTCTGGGATTTTAGTTATATATATATATATATATATTGAATAGAGCAAGTGGTTTAAATTTAATTTACTATCTCGCGATCGTTCGCTGGGATACAGCATTCAAAAATTTTTTTGATAACAGTAAAAAAAAAAGAAATAGCTAAAACATATGGCCCATTTAGTGATGCAACAGAAAGGGCTTGCTTATTCACAAAGCTCGACAATAATTTTTTTTCTCAATTCACAAGGACATCGAAGTGAAATGGCTGCATAAATCTGCTTTCTCCATGCTTCGGGCGCAGCCGTCACCGTTTTTTCGTTATAGGAAAAAGTCGAAGCGCTTGCGCCTGTAAAAAAACTGCAGTTTTTCCCTCCGGAAAATTTCTCTTTTAATTTTGAGGGTTCACGGCCAACTGGCCAGCATTATTTCATGACTTGAAATTTGGTCAAGAGTCAATACTGGCAGCAGTTAAGTGTATCTTACTTATCACATTCATTTATTGCAGTGAGTGTGGGATACGACACCTTTACTGCACTGTCCAGGTCTGTAGCAAGTGCAACGCCTTAAAAAATGATTTTTTTACATTCCAATATAACTTAACGCTCTAAAGAAAACCAATCCCATCCCCAACTTTTGCACATGGTTTGCCTTGAGACATCTAATATTATTATTATTATTTTTTTATCTAACAGTAATGGCTCGGATAGGGCCGAAGCTAGTCCGATCCTCTAGCTTGGTTTGTATATTGCTAGCTATCTAATGTAATATGAACCTATTCTATACGTGATTACTTATTTATTTTCCTACCGATTAGTCCTTCGTCTAATCATGCACATTCCGATAGGCGCTAACGAACCGGGTCTTCGAACAAGGGCAATTTCTCTTAAGTAGTAGTCAAATGATATTTATAGACAAGAAATAACAATTCATATACAAAAAATTTGCACTCAGCGATGTTACTGATGATCATTTCTAGATAGAATTGGTATAAATGTTTCAATGATTGTGTCCCACTGACGACCAATATTGACGAAAGATTTTTTCTTGCTCCTAGATAAATTACCTAGTAGGCTGGGAAAAAAACTGTCACTTGTTTGAGATTTTAACTAAATTAAAAGCCATGTTAATAATTTTTTATCGGACAGCTCTAGGATTTATATATATATAGAAATTTCGTGTAAGTAGTTAAGTATCATGAAGTTTAAGCAAGAGCCTAATGTTACGGAGATTTTTCATGTATCAAAAAAGTTTTTTTCAACTCTTTTAAGTTTGAAGAAATTTTTGGCGTAATATAATGTTTTTTATGACAAACATAAATTATTAAGTAAAAACAGTGAAAAAATATGGAATTCTTCCCATTTTTATCCAATTAAGATAGAAATTAGAACTTTGCGTATTATTTATTTGTTTTACAACATCAATCTCTATACGTGCGTACTTTACCCAGAAAACTATACTTTTTGACAAATAATTTTTGTTAACATAATATGCTTTAAATGGAAACTTTTTCAAAATAAATTTTGATGCCTTTTTTGTACTTGAACACATTTATAAGATTGAGGCATGAAAGAGAAATTTTGAACACCATGTGTGTGGAAATGTGCGCTCCAGGGGTGAAGTTTGATAATCTACAACTCCCCAGTTCTGAGTAGTTTCAAAGAGTATCTCGAGAACAGATTGAAATAAGTGAGCATAGAATACTATACAAAATAAAATTATTAAAAGCTCAGAGTAAAATTAAAAATGCTATTAATGGATGAAATAAATTTTTAAGCGATTTCGTAAGAGTTTTGGTTAAATTAGCCTAATTTTTAAAAATTACATGCGCTATCCGACAAATTAACCTTGAATTTACATTATAATTACTGCAAGTCTGCAACAACATGCATATATTTATATTGGTATATCTGGGCAGCTCGTCATTTTCTATACAGGTTTTAGGTGCATTTCGATATATTCCAATGTTTACCATGTAGCTGGAAGAAGGATATATAGTAGTATCAGGAATGGATAATAAGATGCACTATTTTATTTTTTCTGTCATGCACACGCCCACACATACTTATCATCAGCAAAGCAGAAAGTAGACGTAAGATTCCAGCTGTCACGAATTGACCGCAGTGTGGGTAATGCGTAATGATTTAAAACATACATATGGAAATTTATGCGTACAGTATGTATATACATATATGAAAATATTGGAAATTTTAGGGTTATCATTCCATATTGTTATATAAGTTTATTTTAGAAGTTTATTTTTATAGACTGATGCATACACATCCATACTTAAACTGATATTATAAATTAGCACAAACCTTCATTAAAACACGCTGAGAAAATCTTTAATTAAATGAAGATGTAAACAGCTGTTGAGCAACTTATGAGTCTACTCTTCTATAGCCTAGAAGTAACTCTAATTGCACATGAACAAAGTTAATGGCAATAGATGTCTAGTAATATTTGTTATCGATTTTTTTTTATCTCGCTTTGTTCCTTTCTCCTCGCTGCAAATGAAAAAAACGGTTGTTTTTCACACGGTGCTGAAAGTGACAGTGTTAAATTACTCTAAATCCCTAAACGGTAGCTCATGTTTCAAGAAGCCTTAGGCCATTTTTTTTTCTAGGCAGCTCCTGCTATAATAGGAAGTGCCAAGCGTCAACGCCTTAAATAGACGTCGGTCGCATACATCCTGCATTAACTTCTTATAGCCGTGCTAGATGAAGGGGCAATGCTAATGCACACAAGTCTTTATTACTAACAATTTTTTCATCTAACTGATAGTTCAAGTTTGGCCAGCAATATAATTCCATTCTCTTCACACATCTCACATACAAGTACATACAAGTTTAGTGATCGTTTATGAAAGAGACGTATCATATCGCAAATTTTTTATTGGTAAATTATAAATCCTTAAGCAAAAGCCACATTTTCTAAGCTTTAATTCCAGAATTCCTACTTTTTTTACGTATCTTTGCCTAAAGTTGCTCATCAAAGTAAAGTAAAAATTTTCCCACATAGCTAATCAGTTGACAAAGTGTTAGCGCTTTACCCCAGAGCTTCTAATGGTAGCTTGTATTTCTCTATGCAAAATGCAATTTTTATTCATTAAATTCCATTTTAAAAATTTCCATTCCTGACACCTGACACCTGTTACTGTTAACAACATCACCTGAACCTCGTCCGAAGATCAACTAAGTTACCCTCTCCGACTAAACTTCATTAGACCAAGTGTCGATTTTTTGCCACGGTTGACAAAGTAGCCATGTTTAATCACAAAGTCTTTAATGGCAACTTATGTTTGGCAGAGTCATAGGCCAGCAGATCCTTCTTGCCGATTCTTAGAGCCACAAAAAACAATTCTCTTTCGTGTGCATTTGAAACGCTCGTGCCACGTAGGCACCGGTTTTTGTTCCTCCTGGAGTTCATGGCCGTGCACCCACCGGTGGACTACTGTCATCTCTTCTTGCTATGGTCGATCCTCCAGCTCTCCTGCTGGCATACTGTAATTGGACAGCAGTAGTGGGCATTTGTGGTCTTGCGTCTCGACCACATAAGTAAAAATAAAAAGATAATGGTCATTTATCGTCTCGGATACAGTGGCTGCACCTAGTGAGGTTTTCTTTTTTTCAAAATTCTGGAAATTTGATAATGTGGCGGTGCGAACTGCTCGAAAATTAGTCTGTGCCGAGAGTCGTTCTAAAAATCTATAGCCGTACGTCTTCTCGCCTCTTGATGCCGGAGTGCTCCATGTTGTATACATCCGTTGTTAACACTGTTAGAGCACAAGACTCGAACCCGGAACCACGCCACTCGGTGCTGAGTCGTTATCACCGAGTCAAAAGACTGCAGATCCGGATATTCTGCGGCCATTTAGATCTTTTGGTAGGGTCGCAGGGCCACGAGTGCCCACCTTCACTAGTCACGCGCAACGAAAGTAGCTAGAATAGTTTTAGTTACTCCAACGAATGCCACTTACTTAGATTGTTTAAATATTATCTTCAAAGTCTACGTGTAATTCTTGTTGGTCAAAATACACACAGTTCACGCATTTAGCTTTTTTTTAATATTTTTTATTTTAATGTAACACTTTAATGCACACAATGAAGTCAATTTTAGGTTTGGGGGTTGTGAGGCGGGCAGATGTAATGTTAAATTTTTTCTGTAAAATGAGCACAGACGTGGTGATGAGCTATGATGTTTGTGAGGCGAGCATACTATAGATGTAATGTTACAATGTGAGTGTAATAATAACTAGCTGGAACCTGTGAATATTTCACAGAACAGAGGCAGTGTTCTGTAGTGATATCTCAGACCAGTATCATCCTAATTTCCCCCTTATCTAATACAGTGAAATTCTACAAAAAAAAAAAAACTGTTCCTCAATTATGATGGCCGCGGGCTCGTTTCATGCATATGAGGGGTGAAAAACGTTCGAAGTCAGCCTGCGAATAATACACAGGTGTTGGTTGCTTGCTCTTTGGTTGGTCTTTCCCTCCGTCACGCTGTTACGCATTTAGGTAGGAGAAAAATTAACTACTGAAAAACAAATTGAGATACAATGGAACTTCAGCCCCTAAAATTACGATGACAAATATAGCTTTTGAAATATAAGCACAGAAGTGGAAATACTGCTATTTTCTGAATCTCGCATCTCTTTGAAAAACAATTAGATACTTTTTTATATGATTATGATTCTTCTTCTGAGCGTGGTAGATTAAAGGAGGTAGCTATATCGCCTATTTTTAGCTTAAAATCTTCGGAGCAGATAGAAAGGCTCAGTACTGGTTTTAGTTTTTCTTCCTAATCCATTTCGTTTATGCTTTCTTTAGCTGAATCTCTTTTTGGCATTAGAAACTTTTATTATTGTTATTAAAACTTCACGCTTGAGCTCCCACAGACAGGTAATACAACTCAAATGAAGCATCTTGCAACACCGGGAATTCCAAAACGCTGCTATAGGAAATCCAGCAATAAACCATTAATAGCTGACTTAAACGCCTGCAGGCCAATACGACCAAAAGCCGATACCGGCAACAAATTCCAAACCTCAGCCGACCAGGGCACGAAGCCCCGTCAATTTACATTGCAGCCAAATCTCGACTCATGAAGGTTCAACACATTCAGACAATTGGATGAGGGCACGTGTTGATATTCATATCAACGCGTTCGCTTATCCACTTGTCCCAACGTGTTACTGTGCCCTGGAAGTAATAGAAAAGCGCATTTTCTTTAGTTTCATTTCACTCGAAATTTGAAGCGATTTTTGAAACTTGCCTCACTTGCTGAGATAATTAATTGATTCGACGGTAAACATTTTTTGTAACTTTTTGAGGTGTACACAAAATTGCGCAGACAGTTAACGATGCTGTAAATCTTTCGGGCAAGTGATTGAGCTGTCGCAGAAGGTTAAAATCTGAGAGCTCATTTCACTTAAGTAAATTCAAAATGAAAGATTCATTGTATATCGAATGGCTGAATCTCATGCTTGGCCTGATGGCAACACTCTCGGGGACTTCCGGACTGCCGAATCTGTTTTCTTCTTTTTCTAGTGAACTTGGTACCGTGAAGTTGATTTGAAAAATAATCAAGTGAAAGGTTAAGCCCTTAGCAGTGTAACACTTTCGAACAACGAGGACGTTCTCTGCTTCGGTCCACTTGGGTAAGCGTGAGATATCAGATTTTATATTTTGTTTTTTATTTCTATATGTTTATGTTCCAAGACAGCGAACGCATTCAGATGACTGACGTGTGAATATGACCTCAGTGATATGAGGGTTCCAAAACCCTTGGGAAGCACCATCAAAAACGTTAAAGTGTTCACTACTACTAAGAGCAGAAAGAAATAACAAAAATAAGTTGCAACATACATTTATATAATTTTAACAGGTTCAATTTACTTAAAGTCAGCAGTTTTTAGTTGCCTCTCACACAAATTTCCAAACGGTGTGAGAGAATAGATCAGTTTATCCTTCTACTAGCCATTTTCTTCGATACACATCATAGAAATTTTTAAAGATAGGAGAGACTAGTTTCTCTGCCGTCAACTGCAGCTGTGGATATTATGAAGTTGTTATTTTGAATTCGACTGTCATAATTCTAAATATGGGTAAAGATTCGGTTTATGATACCCCTAATTAATCAGTTTGAAAAAGAAAATTACATTGAAAGTTTTGAAGAAATATATCCAGAAGCATTTGTGTCTCGGTGAAGCAATACTGTTGATAAATGGATCTTAATTTTAGTTACTAGCTACTCAAGTTCTCGCATTAATGCCGAGCTCACTTGCCATACATACTAACGCGTTCGTTAATCCGTTTGTCTGAATTTGTTATTGCGCCCTAGAAAGACCGGAAAAGTGCAGTGTTTTCTGAGTTTGATTGCACCGCAAATGCGAATAGGTATTCGTAACATGCCTAATGACACTTGCCGAGGAATTTGATTTGACGGTGAACATTTTAATAACTTTTTGTGGCCTACACAAAGTTGTGCTGACACCGATGCTACAAAACATTCGAACCAATGCTAGTTACAAAACATTCGGACCAATGCTAGTTACAAAACATTCGAACCAATGCTAGTTACAAAATATTCGGACCAATGCTAGTTACAAAATATTCGGACCAATGCTAGTTACAAAATATTCGGACCAATGCTAGTTACAAAACATTCGGACCAATGCTAGTTACAAAACATTCGGACCAATGCTAGTTACAAAACATTCGGACCAATGCTAGTTACAAAACATTCGGACCAATGCTAGTTACAAAACATTCGGACCAATGCTAATTACAAAACATTCGGACCAATGCTAGTTACAAAACATTCGAACCAATGCTAGTTACAAAACATTCGGACCAATGCTAATTACAAAACATTCGGACCAATGCTAGTTACACAACATTCGGACCAATGCTAGTTACAAAACATTCGAACCAATGCTAGTTACAAAACATTCGGACCAATGCTAGTTACAAAACATTAGGACCAATGCTAGTTATAAAACATTCGGACCAATGCTAGTTACAAAACATTCGGACCAATGCTAGTTACAAAACATTCGGACGTGTGGGTGAGTGAACGCATTGGTATGGATGACGTGTGAATTCGCCCTAACAGGCTCTCCCATTCGTACGCCGGTGGTCCGAAAATGTTAGCCGCCAAAGTTTTGTTATTAGCAGAACCTGATCAACGTTTTTATGTATAAAAAGAAAGGCATCATTGGATATAAAACTGAGGGATTTATCATTCGCAATTTTCAACAACGTATTTGAACAATCTTTCTCTAAAATGGGTTAAGCCCCGCCCAGACTACGTCCAAAATCTGCCAACACTATGGCGATTTCGCTCATCGCTGTGAATTTTCGTCGTCATATCGTAGAGTTGAGCGTTTTGGCGACCGTCCAACTTGCTGGATATTTTCGCGCGATTTAGGCTGCAAAGAAAGCTGGCTCACCCTGAAATATTTTGTTCCTCTCACGCAATACGAATAAATTAGGCGTCACATGAGATTATCTTGCTTTTTTATAGACATTTTGCAAGCTTTAATCTTCCCTGAGTTCTAACTCACTGCAAATCTGACGAGAAATGTTAAATTTCACTGCAGTAGTGACACTTGTGACGAAGACTGAGTTGACGGTAAACAGTTTCTTGACGTTTTGGGGTTACACAGTTGTGTTTAAGAGACAAAAAAAATGTCCAAACCCTTTGCACAACGTATGGTGAACATAAATTGTCGAGGAACCCCACCTAAAATGTTACTTACTGCGTACTGGACAACATCGGAAACAATACCGAGTGGTAAAGAATAGTGTGAAAACGTCAACCCAAGCTCAGTTGGCAGTATGTGTTTTGCTGAAGTACGTATAAAAGTAGAACATGCACTTAGAATCATTGTTTGTTCATAGTTTTTCGACGCTAGATGTAAAACAGGCTTTTAATAGTGACAAAATCTGCAGCTTCTTTGGACCAAGGAGCGTGAGCACCAGAGTTTTACTGAACATCTGCGCTCAATAGTCAAGCGTCGCTACACTGCACCGTGCGACAGTGTGGACACTGCTGTGAGATTTTCGCTCCGTTCTGCGAAATCGCACAAGCATTTTTCGCACTTTTTAGCGGTAGTGGGGACGGGGCTTTAGAGTTTCGAACTGGTTCAGTTAGTTTTCTGCAAGTTAGTTACGACTCGTTGACCGCAACAGTACTAAGAAAACAATGCAGACTGCACGACCAAAGCAGTGGCTTTAATTTATCACTTCCGCCGAGGAGGTTATGTTTTCGTCGGGTTTGTTTGTCTGTCTATCTGTCTCCAAGATAACTCAAAAGGTTATGGACGGATTTTGTCGAAATTTACAGGGATTGTTATGTATGTTAGGAGGAACAGATGATTAACTTTTGGTGAAGATCCGTCCGTCCGTTTGTTTGTTTGTTGTGTGCCTCTTTTTTCTTAATGCCGTAACTCAAGAAAGGTATGGACGGATTTTTATGAAATTTACACAAGTTGTTAGGTATATTACGAAGAGTTTATGACCAAATTTTTGTGATGATCTGTTCGGTCGTTAGTCACTGTTTCTAATTCTATGCTTGTCAACACAATAACTAAAAAAATTATGAATGGATTTTTATGAAATTTTTAGGAGTTGTTATTAATATTCAAAGACATAAATGATTGAATTTTGGCGCAGATCGGTTTGTTCGTTTGTATGTTTGACCCATGTTTGTCACAATGTTTGTTAGCAGCATAATTCAAAAAGTTTGGATTGGATTTTCACGAAAATTACATAAACTGTTAATACCATTAGAGGGCACAAATGATTAGATTTTGGAGTTGATACAAAGAAAATTATGGCTTTAAAGCCAAATTGAATTTTTCGTTACCGTTGCCTCGCTTGGCGGAGGTATGCGCTCTCAGAGTGCTCTAGTTTCTTTTATTTTATCGTGGTTAGATAAAATTTTTACCCAGTTTTTGCTTTGTCTTAAGCCACTTGATTCAGACTTACCATAAATCTAAGCGTAGGCCACTTTCGATTGGACTGTGAAACTCAAGGCTTGACGTGTTCGAAATTTCAGACTGAAGCTTTGGCTTCGTGTTGCAAGTAACGGGATTACGAAAAGCCTGTCGAACACTTCAATTTACGGAACAAGATTGAGTTTCTGGAAGCCTCAACTATTCACAGAGGCCAAACCAGCGCACATGTGTGAAAAGCTTATAATAAATTCAAGGGTGTCGCGACGTTTGGAGAGGGGCCCAGTTCCAGTGAGCACACAATCGAGCGGGGAATATTCGGGCGAGGTAAACAAACGCTCTTTGCATCGTCGATGGATGCTGGTTAGGTTAGGCTTAACACTCGGTTATAAGCCTAGTATCGAGTAGCATGACAAGCCGTATGGAAATTCCTACGCTCGACGCATTGCAATATTGGCACGCTCGAGATGAGCCTATAGCTCGAAACGTCTCATTTTGAGCTCGCTCAACCTGGGCCTCTCTCGAAACATCTCATTTTGAGCTCGCTCAACCTGGGCCTCTCTCGAAACGTCTCATTTTGAGCTCGCTCAATCTGGGCCTAGCTCGAAACGTCTCATTTTGAGCTCGCTCAACCTGGGCCTCTCTCGAAACATCTCATTTTGAGCTCGCTCAACCTGGGCCTAGCTCGAAACGTCTCATTTTGAGCTCGCTCAACCTGGGCCTCTCTCGGAACATCTCATTTTGAGCTCGCTCAACCTGGGCCTCGCTCGAAACGTCTCATTTTGAGCTCGCTCAACCTGGGCCTAGCTCGAAACGTCTCATTTTGAGCTCGCTCAACCTGGGCCTCTCTCGAAACATCTCATTTTGAGCTCGCTCAACCTGGGCCTCGCTCGAAACGTCTCATTTTGAGCTCGCTCAACCTGGGCCTCGCTCGAAACGTCTCATTTTGAGCTCGCTCAACCTGGGCCTCGCTCGAAACGTCTCATTTTGAGCTCGC
>LQNS02278163.1:15595462-15612559 GCA_001587735.2 Parhyale hawaiensis
AGGCAGCCATGCTGGCTGGCTGGGCCCCCCCAATATTTTCGACGTTCCGCCGCCCCTGTAATTTCATCAAAATCCATCCATAACTTTTTGAGTTATGGCATCGAGAAAAATGAGGCAGGCAAACAAACAAAGGGATGGACATATCTTTACCAAAAGTTAATCATCTGTTCCTCCTAACATACCTTACAATCCCTGTTAATTTCATCGAAATCGGTTTGTAACTTTTTGAGTTATCTTGGTGACAGACAGACAAACATCCAAACACACAGACAGACAGTCAAACACGACGAAAACATAACCCCCTTGGCGGAGGTAAATATAGGTAAAGATTCGGTATATGGTACCCCTCAATTAAGCAGTTCGAAAAAAAAAATTACATTGAAAGTTTTGAAGAAATGTATGCAGATGCATTTGTGTCTTGGCGAAGCAATACTTTTGATAAAAAGGTCTTAAGTTTTAGTTACTAGCTTCTTACGTTCTTGCATTAATGCCGAGCTCACTTGCCATTCTTATCAACGCGTTCGTTAATCCGTTTGCCTGAATTTGTTATTGCGCCCTAGAAAGACCGGAAAAGTGCAATGTTTTCTGAGTTTGATTGCACCGCTAATGTGAATAGGTATTCGTAGCATGCCGAAAGACACTTGCCGAGGAATCTTATTTGACGGTGAAAATTTTAATAACTTTTTGGGACGTACACAAAGTTGTGCTGAAACATTCAGACGTGTGGATGAGTGAACGCATTGGTATGGATGACCTGTGAATTCGCACTAACAGGCTCTCCCATTCCTACGCGGGTGGTCTGAAAATGTTAGCAGCCAAAGTTTTGTTATTAGCAGAACCTGATCAAAGTTTTTATGTATAAAAAGAAAGGCATCATTGGATATGAAACGTAGGGAATTATTATTCACAATTTTCAACAACGTCTTTGAACAATCTTTCTCTAAGATGGGTTAAGCCCCGTCCAGACTACGTCCAAAATCTGACAACACTGTGGCGATTTCGATCATCGCTGTGAATTTTCGTCGTCAAATCGCAGCGTTGAGCGTGTTTGCGACCGTCCAACTTGCTGGATATTGTCGCGCGATTTAGGCTGCGAAGAAAGCTGGCTCACCCTGAAGTATTTTGTTCCTCTCACGCAATACGAATAAATTAGGCGTTACATGAGATTATCTTGCTTTTTTATAGACATTTTGCAAGCTTTAATCTTCCCTGAGTTCTAACTCACTGCAAATTTGACGAGAAATATTAAATTTCACTGCAGTAGTGACACTTGTGACAAAATATAAGGCTGCGGCCCCACCGGCGAGACAAACGACGCGCAACGCGACAAGTTTGTTGCACGACAAAATGTAACGGATGGTACAGCAGTCTGCTGTCCCCACCGCAGCAAATGCGATGCCTCGCGACACCCGTGCATTGCTGCAACACAACTCCCAGAAAAATCGCATTGCATCGCTTGTTGCTTCAATGGGGCGGCGGCCTAAGTTGACGGTAAACAGTTTCTTGACGTTTTGTGGTTACACAGTAGTGTTTAAGAGACAAAATAAAATGTCCGAACCCTTTGCACAACGTATGGGGAATATAAATTGTCGAGGAACCGCACCTAAAAAGTTACTTACTGGACAATATCGAAAACAATACCGAGTGGTAAAGAAAAGTGTGAAAATGTTAACCCAAGCTCAGTTGGCAGTATGTATTTTGCTGAAGAACGTATTAAAGTAGAACATGCATTTAGAATCATTGCTTGTTCATAGTTTTTCGACGCTAGATGTAAAACAGGCTTTTAATAGTGACAAAAACTTCAGCTTCTTTAGACCAAGGAGCGTGAGCACCAAAGTTTTGCTGAACATATGCGCTCAAGAGTCAAGCGTCGCTACACTGCACCGTGCGGCAGTGTGGACACTGCTGTGAGATTTTCGCTGCGTTCTGCGAAATCGCACAAGCGTTTTTCGCACTTATGAGCGGTAGTGTGGACAGGGCTTTTGAGTTTCGAACTGGTTCAGCTAGATTTCTGCAAGTTAGTTACGACTCGTTGACCGCAACAGTACTAAGAAAACAATGCAGACTGCACGACCAAAGCAGTGGCTTTAATTTATTACCTCCGCCGAGGAGGTTATGTTTTCGTCGGGTTTGTTTGTCTGTCTATCTGTCTCCAAGATAACTCAAAAAGTTATGGACGGATTTTGTCGAAATTTACAAGAATTGTTATGTATGTTAGGAGGAACAGATGATTAACTTGTGGTGAAGATCCGTCCATCCGTTTGTTTGTTTGTTTGTTTGTCTGCCTCTTTTTTTAATGCCATAACTCAAGAAAGGTATGGACGGATTTTTATGAAATTTACACAAGTTGTTAGGTATATTACGAAGAGTATATGACCAAATTTTTGTGATGATCTATTCTTTTGTTAGCCACTGTTTCTAATTCTATGCTTGTTAATACAATAACTAAAAAAATTAAGGATGGATTTTTATGAAATTTATAGGAGTTGTTATCAATATTAAAAGACATGAATGATTAAATTTTGGTGCAGATCGATTGGTTCGTTTGTATGTTTGACCTAGGTTTGTCACAATGTTTGTTAGCAGCATAATTCAAAAAGTTGTTAACGGATCTTCACGAAAATTGCATAAACTGTTAATACCATTAGAGGGCACAAATGATTAGATTTTGGAGTTGATACAAAGAAAATTATGGTTTTAAAGCCAAATTGAATTTTCCGTTACCGTTGCCTCGCTTGGCGGAGGTATGCGCTCTCAGAGTGCTCTAGTTTCTTTTATTTTATCGTGGTTAGATAAAATTTTTACCCAGTTTTTGTTTGTCTTAAGCTAATTGATTCAGACTTACCATAAATCTTAGCGTAGGCCACTTTCGATTGGACTGTGAAACTCAAGGCTTGACTTGTTCGAAATTTCAGACTGAAGCTTTGGCTTCGTGTTGCAAGTAACAGGATTACGAAAAGCCTGTCGAACACTTCAATTTACGGAACAAGATTGAGTTTCTCAGAGCCTCAACTATTGACAGAGTCGAAGCCAGCGCACCAGTGTGAAAAGCTTATAATATATTTAAGGGTGTCGGGACGTTTGGAGAGGGGCCCAGTTCCAGTGAGCACCCAATCGAGCGGGGGATTATTTGGGCGAGGTAATCAAACGCTTTTTGAATCGTCGATGGATGCTGGTTAGGTTAGGCTTAACACTTGATTATAAGCCTAGTATCGAGTAGCATGACAAGCCGTATGGAAATTCCCACGCTCGACGCATCGCAATATTGGCACGCTCGAGATGAGCTTCGCTCGAAATGTCTCATTTTGAGCTCGTTCGACCTGGGCCTCTCTCGAAACATCTCATTTTGACCTCGTTCGACCTGGGCCTCGCTCGAAACATCTCATTTTGACCTCGTTCGACCTGGGCCTCGCTCGAAACATCTCATTTTGAGCTCATTCGACCTGGGCCTCTCTCGAAACATCTCATTTTGAGCTCGTTCGACCTGGGCCTCGCTCGAAACGTCTCATTTTGAGCTCGCTCAACCTGGGCCTCGCTCGAAACGTCCAGAGACCAGATCAAGCCTCTAAGGCTTAACATCGGCGTCCAATTTAACATGCCTTAGCCTGAAATCGTATTATTTTATCTTGAGAAGTCAATGAACGACCACTAAACATGAGAATGAATCTCAGAACCAGTCAACTGAAGACGACGTCATTTCAGCCACTGGAGTAAAGACCTCGGCTCAGACCTCCACCCTCGGTCATTCGTGTGGCAGGGCCGCAGAAGGTCTACAGCGGCCGCAACTACTCAGCACTGATACATCATTGGAAAATAAATAAGAACAAAGCAATTTTTTGCAAACTCTTGGTAACTTCTTTTTTGGAGTCTGCTCTTTCTTCAGTCCGCTCTTTCCTGAGTAGCTCTTTCATGAGCTAGTGCTTCCTGTGCCTGCTTCTTCCTAAGTCTGCTCCTTCCAGACTCGCTTCCTCCCTGAAATTGCTCCTTCTTGAGTATTATTATTTCTTTGTCGTCTGTTCATTCTTGAGTCAGCGCATTCCAGAGTCTGCTCTTTTCCTGAGTCTGCTCATTCTTGAGTCTATACATTCTTGAGTCTGCTCCTATTGAATCTGTGCCTTCCTCAAGATCTTAGAACACGTTTGCTTTCCCTTTTGTAGCTTTCCTGTTTCCAGCCATTTCATAAATCATTAAATAGTTCAACAACAATTTAAAAATCGCATTGCACTCTTGAATCAAGACCATCGAATCAGTTCGCCTGAATTTATCCGAGTCTTTAGTTGCTGGCATACGATTCGTAAATTTGGATTGAACTTTGAGCGGTGATCCCAAACCGATCAAGCTTGAGACTAAGAAAAATTCAGTCTTGCTTCGGAGGTTTGAGTTTTTATCCGTTTCAACCGCATCAACTTGCAACTATAGCCTAAAACTCGACCCAAATGGACGGATCGAAAACCCACGAATAAGCCTCCGGATAAGTTGAAGTAAAGAAGATAAGATAAAACTAGAGCACTCTGAGAGCGCATACCTCCGCCAAGTGAGGCAACGGTAGCACAAAATTCGAATTGGTTCTGAAACAATAATTTTCTTTGTATACACTCCAAAATCTAATCATTTGTGCCTTTTTATATTAATAACAGTTTGGTAAATTTTCTTGAAGATCCGTTCATAACTTTTTGAGTTAAGCTGTTAACAAACGTTATGACAAACATGAGTCAAATATACAAACGAACGAACGAACCGATCTGCACCAAAATTTGATCATTTATGTCTTTTAACATTACTAACAACCCCTATGAATTTCATAATGATCCATTTGTTATTTTTTGAGTTATTGTGCTAACAAGCATAAAAGGAAAACTAGTAACAAACGAACGAACGAACAAACAGATCATTACCAAAATTTGGTCATTTACTCGTTGTTATATACCTAACTCATGTCAATTTCATCAAAATCCATCAATAACTTTTTGAGTTATGGCATCAAGAAAAATGAGGCAGACAAACAAACGGATGGACATATCTTCACCAAAAGTTAATCATCTGTTCCTCTCAACAAACCTAACAATCTCTGTAAATTTCATTCAAATCGGTTCATAACTTTTTGAGTTATCTTGGTGACAGACAGACAAACAGCCAGACAGACGCCACACAGACAAACGCGATGAAAACATAACCTCCTTGGCGGAGGTAAAAACTTGACAGTAGCGGGGGAATGGATCGAAAAGAGGCTCTTAACAAACACTTCGTTAAGATAAGATGACCAGTAGCTGAAACATGTTACGCTTGAGACAAGGCTAGTGTGGAGAATTCAGTCGCGGCTGACGGCACGAAACACTGTGTCCCAAATACGCCGCTCACAGCTTATACGTCTAGCTATGTTGCAATGTTAAATTAAGTTGATGTTTCCAAATTTATAAATTGTATAGAATATTGAAGCTAATTCGCATAGATTATCGAACTGCCTGGTAAAATTTCAATGATTTATTGCAAAAAAAAAAAAAAACTAAAGACTTAACAAACCCTTTATTTAGTAAGTCTCAATTTTGAGCTCTGGCAGAATATTTTTTTTATGTAGTAGCTCTCCCCGACCTGCAATCGTCTGTTGCATTATGTTTCTAGAAATAACGGGGCCTTTCCAATTATGGCTGTTGTTGAAATATTTCGGTATGTATGCCACGGAACGGGACCTGCCTACAAGGAGGGGTAAGACGGAAATAAGTCTTAGGACTGGACCCACGTACAATTAGGAACTAGAAGACACTAAACCAAGCTAAACTAAACCAGATAGAAACGACAATGCCCACCAGAGGGAAGAGTGAGGAGCCGAGGAAGGCCCTACAGCTATGACTCCACTCCCGAACCGCTCACCCTCAGGCAACGCAAGGTCGACGAGTTAAAAAAGTAACAGAACATACACAGTGCCAAGGAACGTGCAGCAGGTTTACCAGCAGCCAGCACGAGCAGGCAAACCTAACTAATTACAAGTATCAAGTGATATCAATTATATACGTGATATCATGTGCTGGCGCTTTCTATATACTAGTTTACAACGGGTAAATGCTGATGATTTTCCCATATGAATATCTTTTACGTAAATAGGAGAATGAAAAAACATGCATTATTTTTACACTCATTATACTTCAGAACCGAGGAACTGAATAAATAAATAAATTTTGAGAGTGCTGGCAATGCCCCAACGATGTTGAATGTTAGTGGGTACGACAGTTACAAACTGTCCAAGTACTGGTCTTAAATTCTAAAGCTATAAGAGAGAAAGCAGGCAAATTTCAGTGCAAAAATCTGCTATTTTTTTGACAGGAAGATTCATGATGTTGAGCGCAACGCATTCACACAGTCTGAAATTGTTGCTGAAACAATGAAAAAGTTTAATTTATGCAAACATAGTTGTAGCGACAGGTGGATATGATGTCGGATCAGTCTACGACTTGAAATTATACGAAACAAAGCTAGTGAATTTTGCGAAAAGATTTTCCGATTCATAAGTGAATAACAATGTTATGTGTTCGAAGAATTTGACTTGTCGCAATCTGCTTCTAAAGTCGTGAAAATGGAAAGCGGTGAAAAATTCTGCTGCTGACAGTCAGACTAACTATTTGCGTCGTGTGAAAAAATTGAGCTTGGTTGTCACTGA
Organism: Parhyale hawaiensis; assembly: GCA_001587735.2. Lineage (NCBI taxonomy): Eukaryota > Metazoa > Arthropoda > Malacostraca > Amphipoda > Hyalidae > Parhyale > Parhyale hawaiensis. The sequence continues at coordinate 15,602,115 of LQNS02278163.1, forward strand.
CAACTTAAGATAAGCGTAAATAACGAAGACAAGATGAAGTACGCAACATGTATAGCTGGCTAGTATGGGCTACTGAGATAATCTACAACAGCTCTAAACTAAACATGCTTCACTAACACGAGTCAATATGGCTTTCACGAATTTCTTGGCGAAGAAATTTGGGAAACGTATAACGTAATTTCCACTTGCCTAACATGCAAGCGGTTACTTAGCAGATTATAATGGAGACCCTGAAATGCAGATAATAGAAACTGCGTCGTACATCACTCCACTGAAAACGTGAAGTTTAATTTGGTTTTCTTTCCGTACTTGTCACTGAATTCGAAATCATAAAGTGTATATCTAGGTTTGAAGCATCGCTGTAATAAAGTGCGATAACTTCATTTACGATTACTGCGCTATAAGTTATAGCCATTGTAGATTCGAGATGGTAATACCAATAGTTTGTATTTGCTCACTTATACTAATAAATGGGCAAGCACGACTCAGTTTCAGTTTTCTGTCGATGCATTTAGGGTCCCCGTTCAACTTCCTAAACTAGACGGCGGTTTAGGCTGTTACTGTCTTGGTAGTGCACTGAAGAAGCTTCTTGCAGGGGATCTTCTTTGGGCTTGTCGGTATCTCGGACAACCGCTTCAGCTGGCTTGGACTCGGACTGCTGATCTGCTTCTTCGGGCTTGGTCTCTTCTTCTGCAGCTGGCTGCTCCTCAGTAGCATCTTCCGATTTGGGCTGTTCTGGAGATTCAGCCGCTTCTTGTGCAGCCTGCTGTTCTTCTTCTTGTCCTTGTTGTTGTTCTGGAGTTTCATCGGCTTCTGTAGCTTTGGGTTCTTCTGGAGATTCAGCAGCTGCTGCTTGATCCTGCTGTTCTTCCTGCCCTTGTGACTGTTCTGGAGCTTCGGCAGCTTTGGGCTCTTCCGGAGCTTCGGCAGGTTTTGCTGGAACTTCTTGTTCTTCTTGTCCTTGTTCTGACTGTTCTTGCGTATCAGGTTCTGGGGATTCTGCTTCTGCAGCTCTCACTGGGGCTTTTTCCTCTTCTTGTTCAGCTGGCTGAGTAGCAGTATCAGTGGCCTGTGGCTGTGCTTGGGCTTCGCCGTCTTGCTGGGCGGGAGATGCATCTTTTTCTGCAACAGGGAACTCAGTAGTTGACGGTTGTTCTTGTACATCCGTTCTCGTTACTTCATCTTGACCGCTTGATTCCTCAGCCTGTTCCAAAGTAGATGACTTCTTATTAACTTCGGCTTGTTCCATAGTGAGCCAATAATCGCCACCAGTACCTGCAGGTTGGATCTTAGATGAAATGGTTTTCTTGTCCTGTTGAACTGGGTCACCAGCAGCTGGTTCTTCTTGTGGGTTAGACTCATCCTCAGGCATCGCAGAGTCCTGCTCGTCATCTCCAGCAGTAACAGTATCCTCTGAATCTGCTTTTACCACTGCTTCCTCTTGAATTCCTTCTCCAGCACCATCGTTTGCCTGGCTAGTTTCTTCTTTTTCAGCTTGTGTTTTCTCTGGCTCATCTGTAATTTCAACAATCTCAATTGGCGCACTGTCTTCTGGAACTGATTTCGGCTCATCAGCGTCGTTAACCTCAACAATTTCGATAGGAGCAGCAAATTTAAAGTCTGCCTCTTCTTTGTTCAATTCTTCATCAGCAGGAGCAACTGTTGTGGGGTCAGAAACTTCATCATCCCTGTTGACGGGCGCTTCAGTTTCAGGCTCGACTGCAGGCTCAGTTTCGTCTTCGACGACTTCGCTCTTGGTTTCTGGGGCTTGCTCTGGTTTGACCCTTACTTCTTCCACTTCACTTGCTGCTGACTGCAAAGGTTCCATGTCTTCGTCAGCAGGATCAGCAGGCTGAGGTGTTGTGGCATCTGTTTCTTCCAGTTGAGTATTGGCATCTCGCATATCTGAATCAGAAGTGTCAGTAGATTCCGTAGGTTTAGGGGTTGCATCTTCAGACTCGGCATTTTCACTGCGGAAGAGAGAGTGACTTGAAACTTCGGGTTCGGTTTCTTCTGGCTGACTTGCTTCCGGGATTTCAGTTGTGACACCGTCTTCTCTTTCTACGGCCATCGCTTCAGTGACATCTTCCCTAGGAGCAATAGTTGTGCCTTCCACAGGTTCGTCTTCTACTTCAGTTCCGCTTCGCAAGGCTTTCACGGCTGTGTCTTCCGGTTGACTTTCAGATGCCTCAGTGACAGTTGGTTCTTCTGCGGCAGCGGTATCTTCTCGCGTATCTGTGCCTTGAACTGATTCCGGCTGGTCCTCAGAAGCAAGGGTCGTGACTTCGACAGTCTCTTGGGTCCCATCATCTCTCTTGGTTTCTGGTGCACTTTCTTTTGGAGCAGCGGCTTCCTCCACGTCTTCTCCTGCAGCCTCATCGGGCGTTTCTTCAGCGGGAGTCTCAGTCTCGTTAGTCTTTTTTTCAACTGCGGATTCACCAGCCGGTTCTTTAGGAGCTGCTTCTCCCTCCACGCCTTCGGCTGCAGCTTCATCGGGCTTTTCGTCTTCAGCAGCAGGTTCGTTGGCCTTTTCTTCAACTACGGGTTCACCAGCCGGTTCTTCAGGAGATGGAGTAACGGTGCCCTCCTGAGCATCTTGTGCAGGACTTCCAGCTTCTCTCTCAGACATATCAGTATCTTCTGTAGCAGGTGTCGTAGGTGTGTCAAGGCTAGGATCCTCTTCGGCAGCAGTTCTCTCAACAGCGCCATTATCTACGTCTGCATCTGCGTCATTCTCTACGTTCCGATTGATCGGATCTGCAAGAATAAGAGTAAATATTAGCTCGTTTTGCTCTCTCCCAATTGAAAATCAGTTATCATAATTATGACAAAAACTCCTATTGCGGGTCTCAACAACTCGGCTTTGGCACAATAATAAAAAAACTTCGAAACACAAGGACTTGTTGACTTGTTTGCCAAAAATACGGCCAGAGCGTTAAAAAAGCTATTAAAGCTAGAGTGCCCAGTCGCCTCATGGAAAGCGCATACCTCCGCCATGTATTTCTAGGAGGTCTGTCCGCAACTTTTAAAAGTTCTAACAATTCCTGTAAATTTCATTAAGATCTGTCCATAACTTTTTGAGTTATACTGCTAAGAAACATAAAATCAAATACAGAGACAAACAAACGGACAAACTGCTCCTCGCGAGAATTTGGTCATTTACTCTTCGTGATATACTTGACGACCGATCTAAATTTTATAAAAATCCTTTTGTATCTCCGACTTATGGTACTAAGGAAAAAAGAGGCAGACATGCAAAAGGCTGGTTGAACAGATCTTCACGAAATGTTAATCATTTGCTCCTCGTATGTTAATCATCTGTTCTTCGTAACATGCCTATATCAATCCCTATAATTTCACAAAGATCAATCCATAATTTTTTGAGTTATCTTGGTGACAGATAGACAAAGAGACATGCAAACAACCTCGACAAAAAATAACCTTCTTGGCGGAGGTAATTGAAAGTTGCCGTTCTTATTATTATCGTTCCACTTGATAATGTTAAGAATCACTGTATATACCTAAATTCGTTGACAACAAGGCAGAGAAAGTGGCTATAAAAAACTAATGTACAATAGTGCTTCGACGAGCCACGTTTTTTGTTATTGCCAGCCATTTATAGGTCAGTTTTAAATTTGGAAAATACGAGTAAGTTTTAGAAGAGTAAAGTTTAGAATCCAAAAGGAAATAAAACTTCTGGAAATAGTGACTTGTCACTTTTATATTGAAGTCATACGCATTAAAATCAAGAATGATAACCGAGAAGTTTAAATGAAAATGATTCTGCTTTGAGTTCACAGCTTCTGTAAAGTTTGGGCCCTTTATACTTACTGGCACATGCTGAAGCCACCAGGACCAGCAAGAAGAACAACATCTTCTGCGCCATATTGTATCTGAAAACGAAAGGTAATTTTAGCAACGAAGTCGATGAGCTGTTTATGCAATTGTTATCAGTCCTTCGCAGTCAAACAACATTGTCCTCATCAAGTATGTTCCCTTACGCAATTCAATTTGTTTACAATTATTCCCGTTTACTCATTACAACACCTTGCTCCCACCTATTTCTTTTTCTTCTTTCAAACAACTTTGTTCTAGGACTGTTCTGTTCCTTCTGTTAAAAATTGCGTCGCTCTCAATCACTCTACATGCTTCTTTCACACCACTTCGCCTCAGTAAATTTTGGTTCCTCATTTCATTTTACTAAAGCTCTTAGCTACTAACAAATTTTAATATTTTTTCCCGTCAGTTTGGGAAAAATGACAGCAAGATTTTGTGTTGGACATTGCAAGCGCTATCCGCCAAACATTCAAAAGTCGAAGCTAGGATAGTTCTATTTTTTTATCTGTTTTCTCCTATTCTTTGGGCAGCCAATCGCAGTAATTTTTTATCGCTGGACAAATATGGCCGACGATCACCGTGGTCATTTATTTCTTTTTCTTAGGGGAATTTAGTGTGGACATGCTAAGCGCTCGTCTCCCTTTCCGCGGAGACGAATCGTAATAACCGGGTAGAAAATACCACGGAACTGGACAGCACGACTTAAAATGATGACTAGCGAGGCCTAATGACGACCATTTTGGGTTTCTTTATGACCTCGGCAACCATGCAGTCCAGACGTGCAGAGTACGGCCCTAGTCAAGGGCATGTTTGGGCACATGAACTCCGGGGTCATCGACATCATAGAAAGTGAAGGAGACGTCGCTCTGCCGCTGCGGAAGTGACGAATTTTGTGGTACTAAAACTGGTGTGGAAGTGAGGAATTCCGAAAAATTAATCGGGTGTGATAGAGTGGAATTTTGCGAACATACAAGGGTGCTGTGTTGAAGAGTTTTGTAGAGTGAAGCGGGCGTGAAAGTAAGGAAGTTTATAGGGCTATGCGGGTGTAGAATTGTGTAGTTTTCTAAATATAAGCACGGTTGGAAGTAACGAATTCTGCTGGGCCAAGCGAATGTAGAATTTTAAAGTTTTCTAGACCTAAGCAGCTGTGGAAGTAAGTAATTCTACTAAGTGAATCATATGCGGAATTGTGAAGTTTTGTTGACCTGAGCAGGTGTGGAAGTGAGGAGCTCTACAAGGCTAAGCAGGTGTGAAATTGGAGACTTTTCTGGACCTAAGCACTTGTGGAATTAATGATTCTACTGCTCAAAGGGGATGTGGAATTTTGGAGTCTTGAAGACTTGAGCAGGGGGTTAAGTAAGGAATTGTGCGGGGTTAAGCGGGTCTGCAACTGGGAGTTTTCTAGTTCAATGCGTTTATAAGATTGAGGCGTCTGGTAGACGTCGGTGGGTGTGAAAAAAAGAGTTGTAGATCTATTCGCGTGTTGAAGCGAGGTCCTTTGCAGGAAGAAGCTGATGTTTGTGGAAGTGTGGAGGTTTGTCAAACTAAACGGTAGAGGAATTTTGCAGTCTTGCACCCATAGAGTTGGGTATGGATATGAAGTACTTTATAGCCATGGGTAGGTTTCAAGTTTAGGACTTCATTGACATTTGAGAAGATGCAACATTTCGTTGATCTTAAACATGTATCATATTCATAAATGGTCGAACCTTAATTTTCTACAAACATGTGCTTGGCATGGATATTGACTTTTTTGGCTCAAATTCAAGATTTTTCACTTTGTATCACACGTACATTTCGCCTTCGTATTTCTGAAGACGAGTGCAGTCATCTTGGCAGAAGCTCTAAATTTCGCCTTCGCCTTGAAACAGAGACATGGCGATCATCAGCACAGCAAGTCAGACATAAGTGTAACAGGTCTATGGCTTGTCGTCTTCACCCAGACTTGATCACAAGAACAACTGCTATCTCAACAGATCTCGAGGTGACAACCTGGTTCCGTTATAAGTGGACGTACAACTGGTTGCTGTTTACTTCTTTTTATTTAGCTATGATGTTTGTTTCTTTTACGGTCAGCCGCCAGGGAAAAAAGGAAAAATATCTGCACTCTATTGGGGTTAAGGCATGGGATAAGAAACAAGTTTTGCACCTCGCCAGACTTTTTCGTGGGCAAACAAGGACTTCCAAGTCTTGCAGACCATCCCGAGTTTTACGGGATGAGATATTACGGGCCAACTTAAAACTCGTCCGAACTACCAAATTACTGGCATCAGTGAGATTCCCAGCCTTGTAGACTATCTCGAGTACCAAAAGTGACCAAAAGTGAACCCATTGAAGGGGTCTATAACCCCGTAGACAACATCCAGTAACAAAAGTACAAAAGTAATGGCATCAATATTATGTATAGCCTAGTATACAGCCTCAACTACCATAAGTAATACTGTCACGGAGATTTATATCCTGCAGACCATCTCAGCGATTGACTTTAGTAAGGGTTTCAATGAGATTTGCATAAATGAATACCTTCTCAATTCTACAAGCAACTGTACTAATGAAATTTGTATCCTGGCGACTCTCTCAACGATCGAGGTAAAAGTATAATTGCATGAGATCTGGATCCTTGCACACCATCTTAGAAACAGATACAAAAGTATCAGTGAGATCTGTATCATGTAGTTCGTCTCAGCCACCAAAGTAGAAGTATCAGTGAGATCTGTATCATGTAGTCCACTTCATGCAGCGACAGAAATTTGAGGTGCATTAGTATCTCTTCAAACTATCCCAAGTGCCACAACTAAAGGTGTCATAGGACTTGACAGCCTTACTGTCAATCTCGAGTGCGAAATGAAGCGACCCTTGCCATTTGACACGGAGAAAGTTGGCAACTTTCTCAATGCCTGGGCGTACTTTGCCTCATCCTGTCCTCCATGACCTATACAGATTTTACTTCTAAATATTTAGGTATTCAAGAAAGGAAACGCCTCATGGCACTGTGTGTTGTAATCTTTACCAGGAACTGTATGGCAATGCTAACTGATCATTTTATTATTGCTCTTCTTAGAAGAAAATACATCGTTACACTGCATGGTTTAATCCTTAGCAGGCACTATATTAATATTCACTTAGCATAATGTACTGCATCCATTGCGCGGCATATTGATTGTTGTTTCATTTGACCAATTGTAAATTTAGGATGGCTAAGCAAATAAGATATTACGCATTTAAAAAAAAATTCACAGGGTTTGATAGTGTGTCATGCTCAATCTGTTTCTCTTTTTATTTTGTAAATGAAAATACCACGCACTTAGACATAATTCATATTCATCCCTCAATATGTAACTATTTTTTTTTTTCATCCTCATCCATTTTTCTCCTAATTTATTAAAAAGTGTATGTGCTTCGACAGTAGAAAACAATGTCAGTAACAATGCAATTTTTAAACATTACTGGACAAGTTCTTTACAGTATTTTTTCGAATGATATTCTTAAGCAGCTCAACATAATTTTGTTACCATTAGAGAGCATGCAATGTATTCCGCTTTACAGTAGAAACACATAGCAAATTTTCAGAAGAGAAATAGCGTTAGAGGTTAAGAGCATAACGTTGTAGGCACAACATTTAGCGGGCTTTAACCCTATTCTAGGCCAAATACCTATCACGTTACTTCACTACAATGTTAGCCCTACGCAAGCTTTTCCAGCCACTTGGTAAAAGGGAAACGTTTTTCTGGGCAAATGACTAAATATTATGTTATTCTAGATTACATTATTCCAAATTTAAGAATTTTTCTACCCGCGGGTGAAAGGTTAACTTTTTTCTGGAGAAGTTATTTCAACATAGAGCTTTTCTTCTAAAATAATTCTGGAGCTACCCCATAATGGGGTAAACATACGTGCCTTACAAGTCTCACAGAGTCACCTACGCTTAAAATTGCTTTCTTTTCACTTATCGATGAATGAACTTATATATAAAACTCAGATACGTTAATTAGCAGCTCTCACTAATTGTTACGGAGGGCGCTAGTTAATTAGTCGATTAGAAAAACGTTAGTTAGAGAGCTAGTAAGTTAGTGGTGTGTGTTTTGGTACACTTTTCACAGGACTGGTAAGGCAAATAGCGGTGACAAAAAGGGAAGGTTGTATACTGTTGAAAAAGGGAATTCAGGAACGATCATCAAAAGACCATAATTTCAAGTCTTGTTTACACGAAAGAGCACAGGTAGGTAATGGTAAATTGGCTGACAGGAATGGAATGAGCAGCAGCAATGAGACGTTGGAAGAGAGATCGAGGGTCACCGTTGACGTTTTAGGAATTAGGTTCTCAGTAGAGTTTTTTTATTCGTGGCGTGGTGACCGTTGGAATGGCCAAGCATCTACCCCATCTACCTCAGTGTCTACCTGCCAAGTACCGTTTCAGCTCTCTCCGATTTACGGCCTGAAGATCTTTATCTTGCATTCCAGCAGGTCCTGAGTCTACACTCATGACCTGGCCATGAGGCAGACATGCCTCGGAGTGTCTACAGCAAACTACATCGTGTCAACAGACCGCCTAGTGACTAGGCTGCAGGTAGACATAGAAGCGGAATATCGAGGTAGAGACGGAAGAAAAACGTCGAGGTAGACATAAAGGAGATACCGTACAATGAGGTAGTCATGGAAAAAAAGTATGCAGTGATACTTAGAAGAGAAGCGTCGAAGTAGACTTGGAAGAGAGACATCGAAGCAGATATGGCAGAGAAGAAGTATCGTAGTATACCTTATCAGGTCAGCAATCGAGGAAAAATATAATAAACTGACTGAAGTAAACAAGGTGGAGAAGAAACATCGAGGAAAAATGCAAAGAAATACACATATCGAGCTAGCTAGCGTAAGAAGGAAAAAGCGAGGTAACTGAAACGTCTAGGTAAGTAAGGTGAAGAAGAACTACCGTAAAAAACTAAGAAGTACATCTTTGTAGATGAGATGAGAGGAAACATCGAGGAAAGGAGCAAAAAGCAATACCGTACATTGAGACAAATCGTAGACGACTGAGAGGAAACTACAGCCAATGGAATGATCGCTCAAATACAGTTGCAGCAGAGTTACTGAGGTGTTGGCGCGTTATGTTAGATAGGTTATCGGGGACAAAGGAACCAAGTTGCCTTTGAGGAATGAGGCAGTAGTGAAATGAGGTGTGAAGGAAGGGTAAGAATTTTTGAAGGCTGCTGCTCCATTATGAGTTCAGGGAAAAGACTAAAAACACAGACCTCTAAGGAAAATAAAAACGAAGACACATGTTTAGGAAGAAAGATGATTACAATTCTTTAGTATGATCTGAATTTGTCGGTTATATATATAGTTAGAGCCCGTTCAAGTAACTGGTAGCGTGAGGAACGACGTGTTTCTGTACCAGGAACTTTAAGCAAAGTTTCACTCGATTATTAGGTAGTTCAGCTAATAACTCTTTCCAGAAATACACAGTTCAAGTGAAAGTTTGTTCGAGTCTTAGGAAAATAGAGTATTTGCCTGCTCGAGAAAAAAGTAGTTTGAATAATGGTCTGTTCGAGTAACTGGCAATGCAAGTAACGGGAGCGCCCTTTGATCTTCAAACTTGACCATACTCGGCGTTACCGCTTTTGTCTCCAAATTTCCCCTCATGCGTAAGTAAGATGAGCAGCGAACAGCTCCAAGGCCCCGAAGACCTTCAATGTCTTTTTAAGTAAAGGAGATGACGTGCTTGTGAATCAGCAACAATGTATCTAATGCCGCTTTCTATCTCTATCAATTCCTGCTCCAACAACATTATAGATATGTTGGGCCAACTGAACATCAATTCTCTATATGGGCTATATAACTCAGGCGCCCATCATAGATAACATTTCAAACAAAGTTGTTCACGCGAGGAGATAAAATGTTAATACGTCCTTCTCGGTTCCAGTTTTTTTTATTTTTATTTTTTTGTAATTTTAGTTATGCTTGAAATCATTTATCATTTAAAACATCAGTTCTGTTAAATTCAACAGAAGTCATCTTATGGCAACAGTCAATTTCTTTAAACTCAATTAAATAACAGTTCTTGCAGATTAACTTTATCTTTTTAATATGAGGGTGGTGAAAAAGTGTGCATGTCACTTACAAGAAAAACTCAGTTTTTCCAAATACAACTTCAGATACAAGTATCAAATCTATCCACAATTATCCAAAGTTAAAGCTGTGTTATTTAATATGAAATCCTTGATTCAGAGTTAAAGTTAGTGGTAAGGTGCAAGACACTCAATTCTTTCTGCTTGCACTCGGCCCAAGTACACACAGCGCGACCCTTGCACCAGCCCCAAGCCCGCTCATGGTGAACCTATAAAGCGCCGTTATTTTAATCAAGGCAATTCCGAGGTCGCCGAGACCGGCCGCAGCTTTCTCTGCACAGCGGCGCCAGTGGAGAAGTTCGCTCATCATGAGAAAGCAGCGTCGGCATGGCTGGCCGAAGACACCAATTCGTTCTCCTTTAATATGGCAGTGAGGCTTTTCACCGGAGGCCCATTTCAGCGTTTTTTTACGGTGTGGTTTGGTGGGTCTAACGGTACAGCGAAATAAACTTCCCCTTTTGAGCTCGGCAGTGCCTAGAAAAAGAA
>LQNS02278163.1:15617603-15630613 GCA_001587735.2 Parhyale hawaiensis
CAAGAAGAGATGACAGTAGTCCACCGGTGGGTGCACGGCCATGAACTCCAGGAGGAACAAAAACCGGTGCCTACGTGGCACGAGCGTTTCAAATGCACACGAAAGAGAATTGTTTTTTGTGTCCCTAAGAATCGGCAAGAAGGATCTGCTGGCCTATGACTCTGCCAAACATAAGTTGCCATTAAAGACTTTGTGATTAAACATGGCAACTTTGTCAACCGTGGCAAAAAGTCGACACTTGATCTAATGAAGTTTAGTCGGAGAGGGTAACTTAGTTGATCTTTAAACGAGGTTCAGGTGATGTTGTTAACGGTACTTGCTGTTAGCAAATATGTCAGGAATGGAAATTTTTAAAATGGAATTTAATGCATGAAAATTGCTTTTTGCGTAGAGAAATACGAGATACCATTAAAAGCTTTGGGGTAAAGCGCTAACACTTTGTCAACTGATCAGCTGTGTGTGAAAACTTTTGCTTGATTTGATGAGCAGCTTTAGGCAAAGATAATTAAAAAAAGAGAAATTCTGGAAGTAAAGCTTAGAAAATGTGGCTTTTGCTTAAGGATTTATAATTTACCAGTAAAAAATTTTGCGATATGATACGTCTCTGTCATAAACTATCACTAAACTTATATGTACTTGCGTTTGAGATGTGTCAAGAGAATGGAATTATATTGCTTGCCAAACTTGAACTATGAGTTAGATGAAAAAATTTTTAGTAATGAAGACTTGTGTGCATTAGTATAGCCCCTTCATCTAGTACGGCTATAAGAAGTTAATGCAGGATGTATGCGACCAACGTCGATTTAAGGCGTTGACAATTGGCACTTCCTATTAAAGCAGGAGCTGCCTAGAAAAAAATTCACCTAAGGCTTCTTGAAACATGAGCTACCGTTTAGGGATTTAGCAGTAATTTAACATTGTCACTTTCAGCACCGTGTGAAAATCAACCGTTTTTTTTTTTTTCATTTGCAGTGAAGAGAAAGGAACAATGCGAGATAAAAAACTATAAGAAATATTACTAGACATCTATTGTCATTAACTTTTTTCGTGTGCAATTAGAGTTACTTCTGTAGAAGAGTGGACTCTTAAGTTGCCTAACAGCTGTTTACATCTTCATTGAATTAATGATTTTTCTCAGCGTGTTTTAATGAAGGCTTGTACCAATTTATAATATCAGTTTATGTATGGATGTGTATGCATCAGTGTGTAAAAAATATTGTATACCATAAACTTAAATAACATTATGGAATGATAACCCTAAATTCTTCGATATTTTCATATATGTATATAAATACTGTACAAATAATTTGCCACATGTATGTTTTAAATCATTACGCATTACCCACAGCAGTCAATTCTTGACAGCTGGAATCTTACGTCTACCTTCTGCTTGCTGATGATAAGTATGTGTGGGCGTGTGCATGAGACAGAACATCGTAAATCTACTCTCGTTACATAGTGCATCTTATTATCCATTCCTGATACTACTATCCTTCTTCCAGTTACATGGCAAACATTGGAATATATTGAAATGCACCTAAAACTTGTATAGAAAATGACAAGTTGCCCAGATATACCAATATAAATATATGCATGTTGTTGCAGACTTGCAGTAATTATAATATAAATCCAAGGTTATTTTTTCGGATAGCGCATGCAATTTAAAAAATTAGGCTAATTTCACCTAAACTCTTACGAAATCGATCAAAAAATATATTTCATCCATTAATAGCATTTTGAATTTTACTCTGAGCTTGGAATAATTTTACTTTGTATGGTATTCTATGCTCACTTATATCAATCTGTTCCCAAGATACTCTTTGAAACAACTCAGAACTGGGGAGTTGTAGGTTATCAAACTTCACCCCTGGAGCGCACATTTCCACACACATGGGGTTCAACATTTCTCTTTCATTTTCCATGCTTTATTCTTATAAATGTGTTTAAGTACAAAAAAGGCATCAAAATCTACTTTGAAAAAGTTTCCATTTAAAGCATATTATGTCAACAAAACTTATTTCTCAAAAAGTATAGTTTTCTGAGTAATGTACGTACTTAGAGATTGATGTTGTAAAACATAAATAATACGCAAAGTTGTCATTTCTATCTTAATTGGATACAAATGGGGATAATTCCATATTACGCCAAAAATTTCTTCAAACATAAAAGGGTTAAAAAAAAACTTTTTTCATACATGAAAAATCTTCGTAACATATTAGGCTCTTGCTTAAACTTCATAATACTTAACTACTTGGACGAAATTTCTATATATAGTAAGTCCTAGAGCTGTCTGATGAAACATTATTATAATGGCTTTTAATTTAGTTAAATCCTCAAACAAATGGCAGTTCGTTCCCAGCCAAGCAGGTAATTTATCTAGGAACAAGAAAATATGTTTCGTCAATATTGATCGTCAGTGGGACACAATCACTGAAACATGTACACCAATTCTATGTACAGATGATCATCATTAACATCGTTGAGTGCAAATTTTTTGTATCTGAATTTTTATGTCTTGTCTATAAATATCATTTGACTACTACTTAAGAGAAATTACCCTCGTTCGAAGACCCGGTTTGTTAGCACCTATCGGAATGTGCATGAATTAGACGAAGGACACATCGGTAGTAATAAATAAGTAATCACGTTTAGAATAGGTTCTTATTACATTAGAAAGCTAGCAATATACTAACCAAGAGGATCGGACTAGCTTCGGCCCTATCCGAGCTATTACTTTTAGATGAAAAAAAAAATAATAATAATAGCATGAGATGTCTCAAGGCAAACCACGTGCAAAAGATGGAGATAGGATTGATTTTCTTTAGAGCGTTAAGTTATATTGGAATGTAACAAAATCATTTTTTAAGGCGTTGCATTTATTACAGATCTGGACAGTGCAGTAAAGGTGTCGTATCCCACAATCACTGCAATAAATGAATGTGATCAGTTAAGATGCACTTAACTGCTGCCAGTACTGACTCTTGACCAAATTTCAAGTCATGAAATAATTCTGGCCAGTTGGCCGTGAACCCCTAAAATTAAAAGAGAAATTTTCCTATGGGAAAAACTGCAGTTTTTTTACAGTCGCAAGCGCTTCGACTTTTTCCTATAACAAAAAACGGTGATGGCTGCGCCCGAAGCGAGGAGAAAGCAGATTTATGCAGCCATTTCACTTCGATGTCCTTGTGAATTGAGAAAAAAAATTATTGTCGAGCTTTGTAAATAAGCAAACCCTTTCTGTTGCATTACTAAATGGGTCATTTGTTTTAGCCATTTTTTTTTTTTTACTGTTGTCAAAAAATTTTTTGAATGCTGTATCCCAGCGAACGATCGCCAGATAGTAAATTAAATTTAAACCATTTGCTCTATTCAATTTGTGTATACTGAGTCGCTTAGATGATCAGATACCTACCAGAAGATAAACTGAACATCAGGCCCATTCCCAAAGACGAATCAGAGCCAATGCTACGGTTCACTCTAAGCTAGTTGAAATATTTTATTATTTAATATGGAATAATTATATTATTAATTTTGTTACATTAGTAGAATGTTTTCGCTGAAATTTTCAATAACTTTAATTTACACCAAATGTCAACGCTAAGTAATTCTCGAGAAATAATCATGCATGAAAAGCAAATCACCTTCGTGAATGTAAGAAAACTTTTCTAAAAGGGTCAGTTCAACGAACCGTAGCAGGGTACATGAACGAGTCCTTATGCGGCCTGGCATTTCCCTAAAGGAAACATGAGGCAACAGTATAATGCAAGCATTTGGTAAAAAATCTTACTTATACCCCTATGAACTGGCTCATATTTACTTGTTTTAGGTATACTGCCCATAATAATAGGGCTCGTATTTACTTGTGTTAGGTATACTGCCCATAAAAATAGGGAAGTAGTTATGTAATAGTATTAGGCATACTCATACCAATAGCTTCGAGGTTGTGTAAAAGTATCTTTGAAAACCTTTATCATGAGGAAACAGACATGAATCTATCTACTGTTTTGGTACAACTAAATCATCTATTAAGAGATAATTAAATGGAATCGCCAGATACGTGCACATACATATAAAGTTTTATTTATTTAAATGACCCTATTGTTTCATTTCACAAAACCTCATTAGGCGATTCCAGTAGCAAGTCCTAATATTTACTAGCAGGCTACATAGAAAATACTTCTTCCGTCTCGTAGTAGTTCATAAGCATGAGTATTATGTATTAATCGTGCACCTTATTTTGTACCTTGTGGGTGTTCGGAAGAAGTCCAAGTGACGTTCCTCACGTAACCCCACGCGTGTGGAGTATCGCTGTTGCGTGTCTTCTGTGGAACCGCAGTTAGCGACCAAAGAGAGAGCCAGCAGCGAGTTATCTCCACAGTGCGCATAACCGCTGACCGCTGGTCTATCTGGTATTCTTCCTTAAATGAGAATCCAGCAAATTTTTGAACTCTATAACTATGATACCAGTGGCGTTTCGAATGTACCGAAGCATTTTGTTAAACAATCTTGCACTTCGTACGGTGAAGCTATTAGAATATTTTATGGCTACGGCTTTTCAACCATCTCTGTTTGGGATGCGTATATCACAAGTCTCACCAGTTCTTTCTGAGTGTCTGGCGACAATCCGCTCATTCACATTCACAGTGATACGCTTCAGAATTTTTCAAACATATATGATTGTAAATCGATCGAATCTTCGTTGTGTTCAATACAATTGCAGACAGCTAAGACGTTTGTGGTAATCGTACTCCTGAATGATTCGAATCCTGGCCGTGAACGATCTTTGGATAGCTTCAAGCTGTTCTAACTTTTTTCCTGCATTTGGCATCCAAAGTGGAGAACAGCATTTTATTCTCGGAGGAATTAATTGTTTCCATAGTGTGAGTATTACATCTACTTTGCGCGATGAGAAAGTTCGTAAAACCCATCCACTCTATCTGTTTCCCTCAGCGATAACTCCAGCAATATGTTTTTCGAAGGTAGCATCGTCCTACATTGTCACTCCAAGGTCTCTTGAATCTGTCGTTCTTTTAATTGCATGCCCATCGCTGGTGGTATAAAGTGTGGATTCCAGGAGTGTTTGATTCATCCGTATCTTATCAGTTCGAATTTTGTTTCATTAAAAGTCATATTATTTTTTACTGACCATTGGCAGATCGATGCTTTCCAAATCTCACTGCACAGACAGCACGTCTACATAGATTGCAAAGCAGCTAGTATTCGTGTATCGTCAGCAAAAAAAAAAGGAACTTGGTAAAAATTTTTCACTAGCTAAAGGAAATGTCGCTAAAATTTTCTGAAAAGGAACTAACGCGAGGAAAGGTTTTTTTTAGTCGAACTATGGATGCTACGACTTTGGGGTATGATCAGTAGGAGGATTTTTATTACTGTCTGAATTTTTAACTTCACTGTCTGTGTTGAGCTTGTAGCTACTGATGTGCATTGGAGTGATCTTTATCATTAATTTTAAAAATAATTTATTATCACTAGTAAAATTATTAGAAATAAAACACTAACCCCAAGTCCTTTTTCCTTGGAGGAGAAGCACACGACTGCAGTACACGAAGTCTGTACGACTCTCAACCCCCGGAAATAAAAAATACCGAATGATGACGAACGAAGTACCAGTAAGTGAAGAACAAATGTGTTAGCGGTCATGTGGCGATGCTCGCCCGAGAGACGAATGAGGAGGCGAGAAAGGCTCCTAAGCAACAATAACTCAACTCTCGCATTACTCTCTCCGGCCAGGGCGTCTGTACAGACTTACTAAAGTGAGGCTCGAAGATAAGGAAAGGGCGGGCAGGATATCAAAAATTGCCGCAATTCAAAGCACAAAGGAGCGTAGAGGAAAGAAACTGAAAGCTGGAAAAATAAAAAGGATGTTCTGAAAACCTTTCAGCTTAATTAATTTTGGAGAGCTTTCTAGGGGCTCGACTAACTATAACAAAGGATGGGCAAACTGCCTCCTGAGCAATAGGTTCTAGTTTTCGAAAAATCTGTCGGATCCCCAGAGGTACGTCCAAAACTTTTTTGTTGTTGCTGCCCACAAGAAAATACAGCCTGCAATATACGCTTGTAGCACTTTAAAGGCCGAACTATAGAAGTACATTCGCCTCAGCCGTGCATAAGGTAACCCACACTCACTGGCTCGTGCCGCACATAAATACTCTGGGGGGCCCAAAGGATTACACGGCTGCAGCCGATCACGGATTGCGTGAGCAACAGCGTCATCGACGGAAGACTCACATGACATCTGCCCCCCCCCCACTCACTCTGACTATCAAGTCAGTACCCTCCCAGTCGACGTTCAATTACAAAAATACTGACTCTGACTTGGGACTAGAACGTCCAACTTCTTGACAATGAGCGAGGCCACATCCTCTAATTACCTCTCACCTGGCAACAGTTAATTCCGAATCTCCTTCTTTTCCCAACGTTCCATGTTCTTTTTACCTGAAGAAATGCAAAGTGAAAACGGAAATAATAGGACAGTAAGAATCAAAATTGCCTGAAAAAATTTGTCACATCCGCATAAAGTTAAAAAGTAAGGTAAACAAAAATTAGCTAAACAGCATCGCTCCCAGCACGGTGTCACTTTTCATATGATCATGACTAATACTAAATAATAAATCTTTACTAAAAGTGATCCGTAAAGGCCCTGGCTGTCAACTGTCCAGTATGCATGGCCGATGACAGCGCATGCAGTTAGCTGACAGAGGCCAAAGAATGAGTCTTAATGCAATGTAATATGTACTAATAAAAAAATAAGGAGGAAATTAAACTTAGACAAATTTCAAATAAAATACATATTATGTCGACTAATCATGATCAAATGAAATCTAACGTTTCTGGATTCTATCCCATTTTCAGAGAACTAAATTGCTGAATATACGAAAACCTGCTAATAAAAAATTATTTTATTTCTTAGCAAAAGCGGTGGGAGATGTTGCTTGGGTAAGGCCTAATATATAAATGATTGAAGCAGCTTAGATCTAGATCGAGGGACAGGATGTCGATGCCTGTACAATCAGAGGATCAGGTATTAAGTATAAATCGTGTGTAGAAGTACAGCCGATGTCATAATGTTCAGGCTAGGTTTTGTTTTACGAAGTAGAGGAATTCTAACGTTGTGAGTTCGAGTGGGGTGGAAAAATCAATGATGGAGAAGTTTTTCTTTCTGATAGGATCTTCGTTTTGATGATTAGTCGACATAATATTTAATATATGTACTGTAATGAAACAGGTGTGTCTTGTGTATTTGTACCAAGCCATTACCGATGTGTGTACCTAATAAAGTGCGTTTATTAATTACTTCTGCCAAAGAGGTTATGTTTTGGTCTATTTGTCTGTCTCTTTGTCTGTCAACAAAGAGAATTCAACAAGTTATGGACGGAGTGTTACGAAAATAATAGCAATCGTTATAGGCATGTTAGGGGGAAGAAATGATTAACTTTTGGTGAATATCCATTCTGCTGTTTATTTGTTTGTCTGCCTCTTTTTTTTCAATACAAGTCAAAAAGTTATAGAAGGATTCTCATGAAATTTATAAGAACTGTTTATATTATTACGAAGAGCGAATGATCAACTGTTTTTGATGATCTGGTAATTTGTTCGTTAGTTTGTCTATATGCCTGATTCTATGTTTGTCAGCAAGATAACCCAAAAAGTTAAGAATAAATCTTCACGGAATTTGCAGGAATTTTAAAAAACTCAAAGATGAAATCGTTTCTGATATTCGGTTCGTCTGGTTTGTAGGTTTCACTAATGTTTGTCCAAACAAAACTCGCATAATTGTTGCCGGGTATTCATGAAATTTGCATGACAAATTTTTGGGGATGATTGGTTCATCTGTTTGTATGTTTGAGTGATGTATATATATATATATATATCTTTGTACTTGCCAGGATGTAACTCAAAGAGTTGCAAACAAATTTGCAGAAAAATTACCGGAGATTTTGTTAGTGTCAAGAGACGTAAGTGTCCAAAGTTTGGTGATGATAACTGCTTTCAGGGCAAATTTGAATTTTTCGCTAACGATGCCTCTCTTGTGGGAGGTATGGCCTTTCAGCGAGCTTCTCTAGTTGTATTTGTTGATAGGTTTTCAGTAAGCCACCTTTCCAAGCAAATAAATCTCTTGCTTTATTTGCTACGGAAGCATAAATCCTCAAGTCTGTACTGCAAAAACATTTGCGGTCAGCTGTCATTTCCCCCGAATTTCCCCTACGCTCTAATAGGGTTCAAGGCCTCGATGATCTTTCTGCTTTCTTTTTAACCTTGAAACTACAAGACTTCGTCTACCGTAGATCCTTGGCGTTTTTACCCTAACGTCAATATTATTCTATAACCTAGTGATATTTACCTGTTTTTTTACCTTAGTTTAGCCTCGGTTCAAGAACCAAGCGTGGCATTTTCTGCCGTTGTTCAGCCTTGACAGTCAAAGGCATCTGCTGGTCCCAATAAAGCAAGTAAATGTTTTTTTTCTGACATCATAGCATCCATAGCAGACTGAGGGATTAGCATCCTCTACTGGCGGCTGGATTTCGCCATAGGTCAGCCAGTTATGCAGGTCAGCCATCCAAAAGTAGCAGCCTAGTTTTCTACTCCTAAGTGCACAGTTGCAGTTCGTTACATTAACTGCATTATTAAACCCGGCAAGAAGGTTATGTTTTGTCCTGTTGGTCGGTCGGTCTTTCTGTTTGTTTTTTGCTTCTTTGTTTGTTTTTTGTCTGTCTGTCCGCTTGACTGTCAGCAAGATAACTCAAAAAGTTATGTGCGGATCTTTTCGAAATTTACAGGGATTGTTAGGCATGCTAACAGTAACAGATGATTAACTTTCGGTGAAACTCCGTTCATCTGTCTGTTTGTTTGTCTGCCTATTGTTTAATGGCTCTAACTCAAAAAGTTATTGACAAATTTTCATTAAATTTACATGAGTTGTTAGGTATATTACTAAGAGTAAAGGACTAAATTTTCGTGATGATCTGCTGGTTTGTTGGTTTGTTTGTTGCTGTGTTTATTTTTATGCTCTTTAGCACAATAGATCAAAAAGTTACGGATAGATCTTTATGAAAATTACCGGAGTTTTTAGTAACGTAATAAGACATAAATGATTAAATTTTAATGATGATCGGTTTTTCCGTTTGTGTGTTGGATTTATGTTTGTATTAAAATATTTGTTATCAGTGTAACTATAAAAATTTTGAACGGACTATCAAAAAAATTACAG
The DNA here is from genome assembly GCA_001587735.2 of Parhyale hawaiensis. NCBI lineage: Eukaryota > Metazoa > Arthropoda > Malacostraca > Amphipoda > Hyalidae > Parhyale > Parhyale hawaiensis. Next base: position 15,626,830 of record LQNS02278163.1, read on the forward strand.
AAACGATTAATACTATCAAAGGCACAACTGATGAGATTTTGGTGTTGATACAAGGAAAATCATTGTTTCAGAACCAAATTGAATTTTTCGTTTCCGTTGCCTTGCTTGGTGGAGGTATGCACTCTCAGAGTGCTCTCTAGTTTAGATTAGTGAAGATTGTTGTTAGTACGCTGACCAAGAGGCCGCTTCCCAGAGAGCAGCTTAGACTCACGTCCAACGCTCTATGAGTTATTGCCGTTATGCAAGAATCATTTAGAGGTCTTGAGGAAGGAAAGAACTTTAGAAATAAAGACTGCAGAAGAGGGAAATTTACATGTACGATTAGTTGTTGCAGACCCACGGAGACGCTAAGTTAGCTGGGGTATGACAGATAATGGATTATTGTGGCCTTTAAAGCTTTGGCCGTTACGAGTTTTTGAGTCCAGGAGGTGGCGTTTGTAGCTGTGGTGAGTGTTGCTCCCAATGATAGCCAATGCGATTTTTAAATATATTGACTAGCTCTGCACCGGCACCTTCAGAGGGAGTCCATGCCAAACGTAGAGGGTTATGGCACTTTCAGATTAGCCCTCAGCTTAAATTGTAACCACACTTGGTGACAATGTAAATATAATATATGCTGACAGACACTCGGACCGCATTGGTTGCACATGCAAAGCACGACTTAGGATCATAAATGGCGGTAATGAATTTGTAACGCACTATTCTGATAGCATCACCGTTCTGGATACGAGTTCATTCAACAAAATGCACTGTTACAATCGAAACACAAGATACGTTGAAGCTGTGAAGTTCAAGAACTTCCTCAACTCATACGGTACTTACTAAAACTGCATGAAAAACCAGCTTACATAAGCGGTTACGTGCAATGAGAGGATCACTCGCTACTAGCCCTCCCACTAGAGATGGGCTGCAGCAACACGTCTGTACAAGATGGGCAGCGTGCATAGAGTCAACTGGACCTCGTCCGCAGAACTTCCAAGTTAGTGCACGGTTGATATATAGACAGATATATTAAATATTTTCGAAGTAGCTTTTTGTTATATGTACTGTATGTATTCACAATAAGTTAAGGTCCAGTTTTACAAACAAGCCTTCAAGTGCGCCGTTAATCTCGTTTAACAAAAATAGTTATCCGCTCAAAACACAGGGTTTTTCACAGTTCAGTGAACTCTACTGCTACCTATTATAGGTACTCTCCACAAAAGAATAAAAAAAAATCAATGCAAGCACAAAGCCCCAGTCAACGTTCAATATAACCCATCAAATGAACCCTAACATATTCTAGATCATTCTAGATTATATTACTGGCAGTGGTCGGACCCCCAGGTCCATTTTCAGAAGCCGAAACTCACACTCCGGTTCTAAGCCACCTAATGCTATTAAACAAAAAACTGAATTACCTATCTAAGCGAAAACCTCAGACGATTAACTTTTTATATTGAACAGTATATGTATGCAAGCATACGTACCTATTTATACAGTGCATGTGTTCAGCACTTACTGGTAGCAGCGACGTTTCATTCATAACTCACCACTACNTGAATTACCTATCTAAGCGAAAACCTCAGACGATTAACTTTTTATATTGAACAGTATATGTATGCAAGCATACGTACCTATTTATACAGTGCATGTGTTCAGCACTTACTGGTAGCAGCGACGTTTCATTCATAACTCACCACTACGTACGACCACGTTGCATTTCACGCGCTCGGACTGTCGCCCCCTCACCACAATAAACGAAGACTTACGTCGTGTCGCGTCTCACATAAGGCCTGGCAGTCCTGCTGCGCGCAGTGGCCGGTGTTGTTGTGGCTGGTGAAAGTGAACTTTGTGAACGTGCTCGTGCCTTCGTAACCGAGTGTGCATCTACGCTGGCTTTGATACCGTCTGGAAGACCTTAACTCCTTTGCTGCTGGAACCTTGCTCATACGAAATTTATTCATTTATTTATGGAGTTTCATGGAAAAGCCATTTTGGTTGCTACTTATATTTTGCTTTGGTTTGTGAAACTTTGCGTTTACTGGAATTTTTGATACATTATCGTAGAAGTTACGCAGAGTAGTGAAATGCTTCACAAACTTGACTCCGTTCATCAAAAAGGAAGCTTAATATCCTTATTCCCATTGGCAAACATCACAAGTATTGCAATGCGTAGTCCATTTATCCAAATCTGGAATTCTTATAATAATTTAATGCACTTCGTATACTGTATGTAGGCTAGTGTGATGGTATTAAAGCAATTGAAATAAGACATCTGTCTAAATAAAGCTCAAGATCATTAGGGTCCTTTGGCGTAGGCTTTCAATACTAGTGAAACATGTTAGCAACGCGTTGGTTCGTTCGACGCACTACAGCAGGGTCGTAGCGCAATAGTGACATATGGAGGCACTAGCAAGTGAACTGGGGCATGAGGGTAAAAGTGGACAGAGCAGGTTCGGGTACCCCCTGCATAATAACTCACAGCTTGTTGTATGGCTGGTCTCTCCCTCCCAAGTCTCGGGCATAGATAGGATGTAGAGATGTAAGTAGTAATGTAAGTTCAGCTGCTCCCGAGCTACAGAAACTTGCAATGCTATGCCACATAGGAATAAAAATGTGATCCTAAGGCCTTGTTCACACGTCCATCATCGTAACGCGTTCAGTCAAACTGATGGAACGAAGCGTTAATTTGATGAAAGCGGCAGCAGCAAATGCGGACGACGGAAGGGTGAACCACGTCTGATTTTTCAACGAGCCGCGTCATTCAAGTTCAGTAACAAAATCTATAAATATTAATTTTATCCTCTGTAACGTTTTCAAATCATAAACAAGTCGACAGATATGCTTTTTTATCGTTACTTTAACCATCAGAATCACTGTACTCCCGTTCAACACAGGAAAACTAGTTAAGCTGAAAATGTTGTACTAAGAATACAGCCGCCATCTTTGATTCGACTGGTAAGCGTGTAGCTGCATGATATTTTCACTTTTATCGGTTTAATCAGGCTATAACTATTTTAAAAATTGGTTGTTCCTATCAAATTCAGACTATAACATTATTGGATACGTGTGTGACTTCAAACCAACTTAACATATAAGCGAAACTATAAAGAAACGAGATCATAAGATGAACGCGTTTCATCATTCATTTGACCGAAGGACATTTATACGTGTGGACAGCAACAGAAGAAGTTGACTCACGGCTCGTGTTCATTTTCGGGAGTGAACGCGTTACGATGATGGACGTGTGAATTGGCCCTTAGCTGAGCAAATCAATTGCTCCCACCGAGGCCGTTATATTTTCGTCGAGTTTAACTGCTGGTTTGTTTGTCTGTGCGTTTGTCTATCTGTCACCACGATTACTCAAAAGTTATAAATGAATTTTTACGAAATTCACAGGGATTGTTAGGTATGTTAGGAGGAATAGACGATCAACTTTTGGTGAAGATCCGTCCATCTCTTTGCTTGGCTTCCTCTTTTTTCTTAGCTCATAACCTAAAAAATACTGACGGATTTTTATGATATTTACATGAGTTGTTGATATCAAATTTTTGTGATCGTTTATTCGTTCGTTTGTTTGTTTGTTTGTTTGTTTGTCTCTGTGTTTTGTTTTATGCACGTTAGCAACATGACTCAAAAAATTAATAACGGATATTTATGCAATTTACAGGAATTGTTAGTAATTATTATTATTATTAAATCACACCAGACTGGCGACGCAGGAACGGAGAAACTCCATGAGGTTAACAAACCCCCACGCAACCAGCCCAGCGGGTGGAGAAAACAAAAGAATAGAAAAAAA
>LQNS02278163.1:15669031-15688594 GCA_001587735.2 Parhyale hawaiensis
TGGATGTTTGGAATGGTCTTGATGGCTCTGTCTTTGCTGGTGCTGGTATTGGCGGCTTTAAACGATCTGTACACAGAGCTATTCTGTGATTTCGGATCTTCTTTTGTTTCTATTCTTTTGTTTTCTCCACCCGCTGGGCTGGTTGCGTGGGGGTTTGTTAACCTCATGGAGTTTCTCCGTTCCTGCGTCGCCAGTCTGGTGGGATTTAATAATAATAAGAATAATAAATAATAATAGTGGGTAACTACGCTAAAGTGGTAAAGGGTTTGTAAAATCGGAAACAATAGATAAAAATAACGTCTAGGCGGTTAGCGTCCATACATACCCTGCAATTTTTTGTAGTTGATCGACAGGAAAGAAAAACTGAAAATGTGCACAATTTTTGCTCTAAAATATAAATTTTTAGATATTTTGCATTCAAACTTATTGTCATACAATATTATTTTGGTCGATTATGTTGCGAGCTCTAGCCATATTGTAATTCATGGCAACCGATACATATTCTTCTCCAAATAAAGGGTGGCATTCAACTCATGATCGTACGTACGGAAATCCGTTGATAACCTACCATGCTCTAGCATATGCTCTACCAACTACCATATATAGTCTTCGAACATCCATGTACTACCATCTACCATATACCTATAGTCTTCATACATCCATGTACTACTATCGACTTTCATTTCCTGACAAACCTTACATAACTAATATTGCCTCCACCAGTATCGACATAAATATACTAAAATCAACGTTATGTTTTGGATAAAATATCTATCATAGTGTTTCATCATCCATAATAGACCTCATTGTCTCATACACCACTATATTCTACTATAATGTCAACCATTATTTCCGACTGGGCTCTTGTTCTTTGGGAAACAAAGTTTGCCCAGCTCGCAGTGAGCAAATTAGGCGAATAATATTGATTTCTTTGTTAATTAAGTTTGTAGTATACTGAGCAATGCTTGCGGGAACAGTCGTGGCATAAGTGAGTACCTGTTGCATACTCAGATAGTTACATGTTACACTGCATCGATAATTACATTATAGAGATTAGACGCGTTCACTCTGTGCAAACATATAACAGCGTATGTATCAAGACACAGCTGCAAAATATGAAAATAACGTTTCCTTGCAGCTTCAAACATAGATTTTTATCTAGTTGTATTATAACTTTTAACCCCTTACGGGCGACTAAAAATGTTTCAGTGAGAATAGCATAGTTGAAGCAGCCCATTCGAGCATTTTGCCTGCTAATGGGTTGCCGATTTACCGTTCTGAAACGGGATGATCCAATCTGATTACCTTTTATTTGAGAAGAACTGCACTTTTAAGACCTCGATTCACAACTTTAGATCGATTTCACTTTAGAATATTGCATATCAATTGAACGTTGCAAACAGAAGATTTAAATTCCGGAAAAGTTAAAGTTAATTCGGATTGAATTATAGGTAGATTATGAATGATAAATTGAAGATAAATTTGTGTTTGTCACCGATGCGCAGTACTGAAGTCATCACGTGAAAATATTCATGCTATACACTGAAGACGAATAACCTCCTATGCACTGTACATCAAACGGGATGCTAGGTCCACAAACTTTCATTTCAGACGGAATAACCAACCTCAAGTTGAGCAATAAGCAGATATAATCCTTCAGCACGCAATACAAGTTTCAAAACATCCAATTTTTAATTAAGAAACTGCCCTCAAAGAAACAGACAGCTGAAATCATATTTCAGTTTCACAAATATCCAATTCTCTATTAAAAGCGATATGCTCTTTGAACAATTAGCCAATAATATTATTTTGTATCCAAAAGTTTTAATTTAGCAAATATCCAGTCCGTTATCAAGAATATAACTACTCCGATTTGGCAACAATATACCAACGGTGTGCACTAATGACACTTACAACATTTGCCTTCCTTGTCTTGGAATTACGCAATGTGGTGATTTAACTTCCATGCGCGCCTTGCAAACTGCAGTTTAGTGCACTGCAGAGCTTCCCAAGGCCAAACTTTGCCGAAGAATTCCGAGTTTGTGATGACGTTCTTCGAAATTACAGAGTGGATGAAATATGTTTTGCTGGTTTCCGTGCGTTTTAGAGGGACTCTACTGACGCTATAAGCTTACTGCCAAATTCCCGCCAAATGCGCATTTTTGTTATTTAAAAATGTTTATTGACTTTAGGGAACGCTGATGACGTCAAGTTTACTGCACAATTTTTGACACACACTCCACTTAGTTTTTTAAATATATATGATTTTTTTGGGAACACTGCTGACGCTGAACTTACTGTTATTGGTAAATTATTGGTGCATTTTGTTAATTTAATGATGTTAATTGAGGGCCCTAGAACAATAGAGGCGTAAGTGACAGTTTTTTTTTTTTTTGCAACAGGTTTTTAACATTTTTTTTGCACCATCGGATGGTACAGATAGAGAGCTAGTAGCTCACATTTAGACAAATTCTTAGTTAAATTATTTTAAATATGTTTATTGATTTCGGGTTTTTAAATTTGCTAGTAGCTTATTGGCGATTACAATACATGTCTTCAAAATTTATATTATAATGTATATATGAGTGTAATAAACCTATCAAACTTATATTCTCAACTGCTTGGATTTGTGCTTTACCAATTTCGTGATTTGAAAATTTTGCATTAGCTACTTAATGTTCATTGCACTTAACTTAATTAAGACTAAGGATTCTGCTTTGACTTCTACTGTAACGTTCAACAGTTTTTTTTTTGTACTTTTTTCCTCAGTTTGTTACGCTGTGTTTTTCTATTACACTTGTTGTTACGGATAAACATAAATTCTTTAACTGAAATTGTTTAATGCTTACGACGAAGTTTGAAACAGGTCCCCTATTGCAACTACTCTCATCATTTTATCTTTGAAGCCGGGACATTGTCTTTGCCTTGAAATTTGTCCTAATGCCGGACAAATTTTACAGAGATGGCTCAGCTTGTAGTTGACTATTACGCCTGTGGGAACAGTGACTGAGTGGGTGTCAGTTTCTTCTTGTTGAGTAAGTTCTGGAGTGGTAGCTGGATCTTGCGCTAGCTAAATCTAATCTAATCTGATCTGGTTGAGGGCGGCGTTCATGCATGCACGGATCAGGCGCACCCTCAGCAGCAACCATGGAGACGGGTAGTCCAGGCTCTAGGGGGTGTTTGTGTACATTTCTCTTTCACGGCTCTACCATACATTTTCCTATTCCATATGATGAGGAATTAAAAAAAAAAGTTGGGTCAAACTTTTGCAAATGGTACATTTTTGAGGGGGGCATGGGGAACCTCAAAATCATCAATTGGGACTGATTGTTCTGAAACTTGCTCAAGATATATTTTTAAAAAATAAACGTATTTTGTTCATACAACTTTTTTGATTTAGGCCTTAGCTTTAGAGATAATTTGGTTTATATATAGATATATATATATATATATGTATATTTTGGAAATTTCAAACGAATAGAACTCAATGAGTTCACATGCTAGAAAAAAAAAACAATGACAGTTTTGGAACCCTTGAAAGATTCATAACAAAACTATTGAGCTGGATGCTCCATTTTGCTCTCATAATATTTTTATCACAGCTCAAAACCGAATCCCTTTATTGTTTTTTCCCAATATTTTTGTCCGCGATCGCAACGAAATAGAAACTGGAGAATCCAGCTACGACAAAAAATATTACGAGGGCAAAAATGGATAATCCAGCTCTATAGTTTTGTTAGGAATGTTCCAAGGATTCAAAAACTGTCATTATTTCTATTCTAGCATGAAAACTCATTGAGTTCTATTCGTTTGAAATTTCCAAAATATACATACCGTATATATTTATGTAAATACCGCATTATCTCAAAAACTAAGGCTTAAATAAAAAAAAGTCGCAGGAAAAAGATATGTTTTTTTCAAAAATACGTATTTGAGCAAGTTTCAGAACAATCAGTTTTCAATTGATCATTTTGAGGTCCCCCATGCCCCCCTCAAAAATGTACCAGTTGCGAAAGTTCTACCTAACTTTTTTTAATATCCTCATCATATGGAATGGGAAAATACATGGTAGAGCCGTGAAAAAGAAATGTACACAGACACCCCCCCCTAGAGCCTGGACTATGGCCATGGATCAGCCACCCACCGCAACAGCAAGATGAAAAACCGAAACAAATATCAAACTTTGCTCCTCAATGAACTTCTATAGTTCCCTGATGGCGAAGGAACGTAACTGCACGACAACCATCGCTTCTGTCAGAATAGCGTCGCCCAAAAGTGGTTTCTTTGAGCATGGGGGATCATTTGAGGACATTGCGTGGTCACTGTAGTTTACAGGTATAAAACCTATCCAAAAATTATAGGACGAACCTAAGCAACCTGAGAAGGACCTGTTTTCCTGTTCTTTTCCATCATCATCGATGCTGTGTTCTGCAATTGTGGGAAGGAATAAAGCTATGGAAAAAACAAAAACTTGTCGAATAAATATAAGATGCGATATAAGCTAGAATTTGACGGGAAAATAGGTAGGATAACTTGTTGAAAAATTATTAGAGTGAGTCACTCTTTGTGAAAGATACCTTTCTTTTATCGTTACATCTGGCAAGCTGAGAGTGACATCTGCTGTACTGCTACGTATGCAAAGGTCTCTGTTGCTATGTTATTTTTGTAAGTTCAGTAAGTCTTTAAAGTTGTTATTGTATAGAGTACAGTGACTCAAGCTCAGTATTTTTTTTTATTCAAGTAAATTTTGAAGTGGTTGTTATTCCGCTGCTAAGATCTCTAAAGTACAAGCACTATCGTTTTTTGAGGATCAGCATGTCTTGAAATGGCTAATGTTGTGTTGCAATGACCCAGTCTTGTAGTTTCTTTCATGTTCAGCAAACACAGAAGCAGTTTTTCTTCTGAAACTTTCGAAACGAGCGTCGGCTTTGTTACTTGGAATCGAAGAGCAGGTGTAAAAAGCATGCCGTTGGGCGCTACAGGGACATTACTTATTTCGGAACAAGATGAAGCTTCCTGAAATCTCAAACGTAATCGAAGGGTTAACGCTTGAAACTCATTCTAACCGGACCAAGCTAGTTTATCTGTCTCAGGATCCAAACGAGGTCAGTGATTTTTCTATTTAAAGCCACACAAAATTTTGAAGTGGCAGCTGTTCCGTAGCTATGAGTGCAATGGCCCCAGCTGTGTTTCTGTTTTGAGCAAATCTGAAGTGGCTGCTCTATTGCCACTCAGTTTGTCATTGCCACCAGTTTGAGGTCGATGCAATAGGCCGAGAACAAAGCGCAATGCACCTGCTATCGTCCGACCGACCCTGGCCTTCTCAGAACTGCCATGAGGTGCGGAAATGCTTCGAATTTTAAACCTAGTCCGCTATATGGAACATGTAGCACCAGCCGGGCTCTGTATACTTTAGATGTCGTCGATTGGCTCGTCAGAGTCTTGTTAAGCTAAGACCGTAAAGCTTGAGTCGACATCTCCAGTGCTTCGTTATGTAGAATCGCGATGCTTGTGTTGGAGCCAAGACGTTTGACACTAAGGGAAACTACAAATTTAGAGGTAAGATTGAGTTTCTGAAAGTTAATTTCTGAAATTTACTTCAACTTGTTAAAGCAAACTTACCTGTCTCAAATCTGGACAAGTTGAGCAGCGAAGTCAAAATTTCGCTCGCCAATAGATGAAACCTTTATTGTCTTTGCCTATAGCACAACTTACGACCGAGATAAACCAATCCCTATAGCTTTAATCTTTCAGTATTAATTCAGTGGTCCCTAACCTTTTCATCGTCGCGGGTCATTCAACGTTTGAACGTTTGAGGCGTTGATAGCTTATATTGAAACCTCAAAAAGAAATCATTAGACTCAGACAGTAAATAAAAAGGAAGTAATTCAATATTTCTTGTGGTGCTAAGTACCAACTGATCGACTGCAGACCGATACTGGTCCGCGGTCCCGGAAGGTCGCGGGACCACTGCATGAATTAAGCATCACTTCTCATTTGAAGAGCGCAGATTACATCGCGAGAAAGAGTATGGCACTCTCATGTGAATATGGAACAGGCTCCTCTCAAGCTTGAGAATTTATCTCAATTAGATGCTCTAGCGCTTTAGCACAATAGATCTGCCATAGATATGCCTCTACTTAGCGTGGACTCATCACTGGACTCATAGGCACATGATGCTTTAGTGGGCTTTCCCAAGCCCAAAACAAGATAACGCAATGCAAATTCTTCAGTACATGCACAGGCACTTCACTTCTATTAAATCAAGCCTTTGTGAGGTGGACTATGAACTAATAAAAATTTAAACTTACCAGTCGCCTGCGCTAGCATATTGATTCTCAAACTTTTTTAATACTTTCTATTTTCCATGCAATTTTGAGATGCGAGCAGCTCGTACGTTGACCTTCTCTAATTTACCAACATTAACATTCAGGTAACCTGAAGGAAAAAATTCTAGATAGTAATTATTTCTTATAGTGAAAACCGTGTTACTTGCAACACGTCCGTAATAACTTCTCTATGAACAATAGGTCGCTGGGTTGGGAGGGGAGGGGAGGGGGGGAAGGGGCTGCCTGCCTATCTATCTGTTAGTGATGCAATTTTTTTTTGCAAAACTAGGGTCGTCGTGAACTCTAGAGTGGTCCCTTCTTACAGCACAGCCTCACGCGACAACACTCTTGAGAGGCGCTGAGCCCTGAACAGACATTACGGAAGGGTGCGGACGCACTCCAGTCGATGCCCTGTGCATCCTCGCAGCTACATCTATGCAGAGGAATGTAAAATGAAAAGATACACCGGACATCGTATATATATATATATATATATATATATATATATATTATACGATGGATTTATAGTTATCGAGAGACAGAAAAATAGTACATCATAAATTACCTCACCATTACACATCCTAAAAAACTACACCACCACACCACAAAGTTACACCAATACACTACACCACACGTCACCAAAATACAACAGCATCACATCACACTAGAACGATCACCACTCCACTCCCTCACTACAGTCACCATAATATCACAGCGTAATCACTTTACACAATAACTTATTAACCAAACCCTTATACTACCACAACAGCATATCACCACCACCACCACATCACTACTTCACAACACCTACTATACATAGTACCACAGCACAACCACTCAACCAAACCAAACCTTCACAACAAAACTATCATAGTACCACTGCACCACATACAGAACCGCCACATCACCACCACCACGACATCCCCACTACTTCACTACCAGATCGTCGCTGCTGCTTCACCACCGCATCACCTCCACTTCACCACCATATGACATAAACAACATCACTACCATATCACTACTACATCAACACTTCACTACAATATCATCCCTATCTCACCACATCACCACAACTTAACCACCACATCCTCACCACTGATTCACTACCTCATCACTACTGCATTACCACCACAACACCGCTACCTCACAACATCATCACTATTCAACCACCACATCCTCACTTTATCACCACAGCTTATCAGTGCATCACAACCACATTACCGCTACTTCACCAACACGTCGCAACTACAGTACATCACCACCGTATCTCCACCTGCACATCACCGCTTGCTCACCACTACGTCACCACCACATCACAACACATCATCGTATAACCACCACCACCATCACATCACCACCACACCACACCACGCAATGCCCCGCAGTCACCTCACCGCAAACGATCCGTTGGCGCCAGCAAGGGGTGGCCGGCTTTTTTTCCGAAGCTCCGGTTGTGCCAAAGAGGCCGTCGGTTTTCCGGTTCAGTCTACAGATCGATCCGTCATTCCTGCCAATGTGAACGAACATTACAGTGTTTTGAATTTCGTTGTTTCTTTTGTTAAAGGCCTGAAATTGTTGAAAATTTATAAGCCAGGCTGAACCGAGGAAAGCTTGCGTAACAAATAGGGGGATTACCCAATTGCCGAACTAACACTATTTCCGAACAAACAGTTATTATTTGATAGGATTATTACTTTCGTCTATCAAGTATTGCTGTTTGTTCGGAAATAGAGTTAGTTCGGCAATTGGGTAATTCCATACACATATGTAATGGTAATGAAAAAAATACTTTAATCAGGCGAATCTGATGAAAATCTGCTGAATATAAAAGCATTAAAACTAAAAAAGATCTTTTTCACAAAACCTTTCAAACAGAAAGAAATGACGAAAAATTTACAAAAAAAGCAAATACTGAAGAAAACTTGCAAAAAGCCTGAAATTTACACACACAACACATCAAGATAGGCAAAGTCTTCCGCATTAGACAGTGCCATCTGCATTTCAAAAGCCCGTATAAAAACACATATATTGAAAACCTGACATGTTAAATAATTGCGACTATAAAGAATTAAAGCACGCGTAATATAGGAAATACATAGAAACTACTAGCGTACAGTACATTATACTTTCCAAAAAATTAATACCCAGTCTCTTGGCCTAGGATGTGTACAGCGACATAGCAATTGTAGAGTACGTTGGAGAAGAGCGCAAAAACGATTGAGGTTCCTGAGTAAAGTTTTTTTTTTCGAAGAGTTGCATTTTTTTTATTTTTTTTTCTTTTTCTGCGTGCCAGCGCCGGCCAGTCACCGGACTCCGGACACGTCATCCTCACCCTGGCGCGGACCGGACTGCAGAGTTCGCATCTTCTTAAATATTTACGATGCAAGAAAGTTTTAGTTGCGCGAATAGTTCAAATTTTAACTACCAATAGGCTGCATTATCGTGGTAGACCTACATACGTAAATAGAACAGTGGCCATACTATCACTAGGACCTCAACACAAGACTCACAAGGAATTGAAGTTTCTCAATGGAGTTGACTAAAGTATTAAATGACAAAAATGAGCTTCCATTCGCTCTCTTAAACGGCTAAAATTAATATTTCAAACTTTTTCCAATTGGCGGAAACTGCCATATTAGACCACCAATCAGCTTACACATCCGCAAAAGAAAGTTTCAGTTCTGAGAATTGTTCATAGCCAACGGAACGTAAATAGCACCTATAGCACCTTGTCAATTTCTCTACCTCACAGTATGTTTTACCTTACCGGCATACGCTATTCCGTATGACGACTCCTCCACTGTATGCTATGTACACCTCACCTGAAACTCCACAGTACGCTAGATGCATGCAACCGACAATTTCACAATCCCTGGAATTTAAGAGCACTCCCAGGTAGCAATAAATAGAGACCAAAAAGGTCCACATTGATAGAGCTGTGCATCGTATATTTCTGCGGCGATCGTGAAACTCAATGGAGTTGGGAACTGCAAATGTTCATTACCTTGTATTTTGAGGTGAAGAGGATTCTAAACTATCAACTAGAGCACTCTGAGAGCGCATACCTCTGCCAAGCGAAGCAACGGTAACGAAAAATTCGATTTGGCTTTAAAACCATAATTTTCTTTGGATCAACTCCAAAATCTAATCTTTTGTGTCCTCTGATAATATCGACAGCTTATGCCATTTTCGTGAAGATCCGTTCATAACTTTTTGAGTTATGCTGCTAACAAACATTATGACAAACATGGGTCAAACATACAAATGAAGAAACCGATCTGCACCAAAATGTAAACATTCATGTCTATTAACATAAATAACAACTCATATAAATTTCATAAAAATCTATTCATAATGTTTTGAGTTATTGTGCTAACAAGCATACAATTAGAAACAGCTATTAACGAGCGAACGAACGAACAGATCATCACAAAAATTTGTCATTTAATCTTTGTAATTTATTTAACAACTTGTGTAAATTTCATAAAAATCCGTCCATAAAATCTTGAGTTATGGCATTAAGAAAAAAGAGGCAGACAAACAAACAAACAAACGGATGGACGGATCTTGGCCAAGAGTTAATCATCTGTTTCTCCTAAGATACATAGCATTCCCTGTAAATTTCGCCAGAATCTGTCCGTAACTTTTTGAGTTATCTTGGTGACAGACAAACCCGACGAAAACATAGCCTCCTTGCCGGAGGTAGTTATTCTGTGCCATCACTTTTCTCAGGCAGAAGTGAATGTGAATCAACCTGAACGTTGCAATTGTGGCCGTCAATTTTACGAAAAAAAAGAGTTTCAACATTTCTCTAAGATGGCAGTGACAGCCATTTTAAATAAGGTTTAAAATAATAACGTTCCTGTAAGTATTGATGAGATATACATGAGAGAGAGCTTTTTCAGTATCAGTTACCTTTGCTAAATTTGCAAAAAATCATATCACAAAAATTCTAAAAAACACGGCTCGTTTTTCAATTTTAGTTGCAGACTAATCTTACGCATGATATTAACAGGCAGCTGTAAGTATCGCTTTTCATGCATTCCTTCTCTCTTCTTTTACACATGATAATCCTAACTAGCTGAAGTTCTGTATCAAACTTTATTTTTTTAATTTATTTGTGCATCTTTTTAATATCCTTCTAAGAACTTGAACATTATGTCATTGGTGCCGGTGTTGTATATGGCTGACTCGCCATTGAGCGTAAAGTGTCTCAATAAGTACGTAAGGCACCCATGCTCCCTGGAAAGGACCTTTAAGCCCAACTTATCCCCAACAAACCTAACCTACTGCATTCTGACTTAATCTAACCTAACATAGCATAGACTCTGAGCTATTCTGCATACTTTACCGGGGCAATGTCAGTTTATGCTGAATGTCAAATATCATCCCCTAGGTCTTGCATAAATTATTTGCAAGGGATCGCATACATTAATTTATCAATAGGGCGCCGCACTGTCGTGGACACAGCACATGCATGCAGCTGCGTACAACAGCGCTTCATTATTATCCTTCTCGGAGCTATTAAGTCCCAGTCAAAACTTTCCCCGGCAATTTTCTTCTTTCTTTTTTTATGAAGTTTTCGGTGGTCGCCTTGGGCCCGGCGGCCAAAAAGGCTGAGGAACATTTCGTGCGTGGCCAAGGAAGGACTTTTGGGTGGTCCTTTGGCGACTATAGCTGTCCCGTTATTTACTTTTTTCAATTCTATGCGTTTCGTCACTGTTGGCGAAAAGGAGATTTAACGTTTCTCCAGTACCAGGCACAGAAATGAGCATTAAATGACTGAATAATATTTATATGTGTTCTTACGTAACCTTGCCATGATGCAGCGGGCAGCAAAAGCACCGTTGGTGCTGTTAGCTCTCACCCCAAACCATGACTTGGGAAGAACGATGACAAACAAACTACAACATAGTCAGCAAGTTGACGAGAGTGTCAAAATGGCAAGCAGAGTACTGCCCATCATTATCAGGAATTTTGAGTAGCTACAAATCCCAGGACATAATCGTTCCTTCGTACAAAACCTTAGTGCACCCTCATTTAGAATATACAGTTCAAACCTGGTGTTCTCATCAGTGCAACGATATTCATAAAATTGAAAGAAACCAACGCAGAGCAATAAAATTGATACCGCTGCTGCAAATTTTAAGCAAGCCCTACGCATGTCTTCTACAGCAAGTCCGACTCATCTCTCTTGAACAAAGACGGCGCAGTTTGCAACTAACTGACACTTTCAAGTACTTAAATAGTTTTAGAGACAAAAAAAAAAAAACAAGGACTTTTTGGCAGAGACGTAGATGATCGCTTTCGAAACAAAGGCCAAAAACTAAAACGCAAAAATCAAAGAACTGCTTTAAGCAAGCATCCACGTTAGCAGCAAGCTTACGTGCTGAACTCATGAAAGTTTTTTTACTGATCTAGGTGTGCTGATTTGGCAGCGGTAGGTATGCAGAGCGGCCGTGGGGCACTTACCTTCCTCAGAGATGAGAGAGGTGAGGAGGGCGCGGTTTGCTGAATCTTCCATCAAAATGGCGCCATAGTTCTTGGCAACCCGTGGTCAGCTGCAGCCGTACTGACTATCTGGGGTCAGTGGGCCTTTATCCGCAGCCGAACCAGTGCGTGCGGATTTCCCAGTTGAGGGTGCTGTGAAGTTGAGTGTACCTTTATACTTTGCATGGCAAAAGCTCATAGAGGGCCTGAGCGTTAGTCCCGGCTGCTCTCTGAGAACGGGCCTGTCGGTCCCTATGCTAGCTAAGCTATAATGTATTGTAGACTTATGCCTTCTTAATTACATTTACCTCTGAGCATGTGTGCTACTCCCATTTGAAATTACTGTCGTACATACTGTATCTATTGCTTTTTTTCCAAATGTGAAGCATAATCTCGATATTATCTCGCACTATATATGCTCTTTCATTACTATAGCTAGAAGAAAATGAAATTTAGCTGAGACTAATTTTGTAATTTGTGTCTGTAGAGGACGAAAAATAAATTTTAAAACACGAGTGCAAATAAATAAGAGAGTTTGATTGCGAGCGATTGGAATAGCGACGGTACTGTCGTATAATCACTAACAAGGCTGTATTAGTATTGGCAGTAAGACGTCTTTGATATTAGTATTATTTTTTATTAGTATTATAGGGTAGGCAGTAAGACGGCTTTGATATCAGCAATACATTTTATTAGCTATAAGTCTGTATAGCTATAGTATTATTGTCAGTAGGAACACTATATGTATTGGTATTATTACCAGTAATGAGACTGTATTGGTGTCAGTATTATTATCAGTAGGAAGACCGTATTGGTATTAGATAATAGTTGTATCGGCAATTTTGGAGACAAAACAACAACTAATCGCCAGGGGCGGCGGTACTGAAGGTCATGCAGGCTACCTTGCATCGACTGAAGGGAGGCCGCTCTTCCTTGCGTACAGTCAGGTGCAGAAAACCAACTTATGTTCCATAAGGCAACAAAACAAGTGCGATATCATAGTAGAATTATCATTATCCAATAATAATTACCGTCTTCATTTGTAATTTATATTGGGTTACGAATCAGTATATGTTTTATTAGAATTGTGATTATCCAATGAAAATTAATGTTTTTATTAATAATTAAATCTATACATTTTAACAAATTAAACATAATCTCGCATTGGAATTATTATTACTTTCTCACTGTAATTACTGTCCTTATTGCAATTTATAAAATCGTAGATACAACTGGAGGGCAGAAACCTTGGCAGTTTCACTAAAGTTCTTTACAAACTAGATACTCTAGCCTAGTCTAGTGAAAGACCTCATCAGCACTGGCATAGCCTAGTCTATCGCTATTTATTTGTTGTGTTACTTGCAACGATAACACAAGGAAATAAGAAGTTACTGTTTTTTAGGCTACGGCGATCAGATTTGAGACAGTGCTTGGTGGGCCATTATGGTTTTGTTGTAGTAGTAGAAATTCTACTAGTGCTTCAGTGGCACACTGCCTATATCACGCCGTCCATTATGGTTTGGTGCCCTTCATTTTTAGTCTCGGGGTGAAAATATGAAAATCACTTGCATGCGTTTAGCTTGCAACTGGAGATATGGTATAAAACCTGATTTTTTTATTTTGAGTTAGCTGAGAAATTTGACTTGCCTGTTTATCGAACCAGCAGTTATTATTTACGGAGGGTAAGCTAGATATAGTACATAAATAATACAGTAGTTGCCGGTGAAGTTCTGCCGCAAAACAACTGTAACTTGTGCTCTTGTAACTCTGGAACAACTACAACTTTGTGTACGTATGTATGACCCAGAAAAGTTAGAACTTGATATAAGACGATCATAGAATAACTCCAGCTTGGTATCTGACCGCGTCAAGAGTTCAGCTTTGGAATGTGTCCTATTTCGTAGCGATATATTTTGCTTTGCGTACGACCTTTATTTCGAATCTTCATATCCTTACTCGACATAGTCCAAAGAAACCACGATAGCAAAGTTTGCTACAAGTAGATATTGTCGTTTGCCATACACCGCGTTTGGTACCGTAATAGCATATTGTTTCCAATGGTAAAAATGTCTGATGTATTGTATTTGGTACCATAAACAGACGAAGGGAGAACTGCTAGGCACCCAGCACGGTGCAGCAGTAGCCTTGCCAGCGACTGTACCCAGTCCCAGACGGTCCCTACCTGGGCCAAGACGGTGGTAGGAGGTAGCACTCCCGTCGTCGGAATCCCTGCCTTTTTGAGAACCTTCGCTGAAACAGTGCGAGCATTGAAGCAAAACAGTCAGGAAAGCATGGGAGGCGGCGGCCTGCTGTTCATTGCGTCACCAGTTTCGGGAACTGAGAGAGGTAAGGAGAGCAATTCAGTTTACCTTATTTTCTGTACGTGATTTGCACCGTACTCGTGATACTGATTTGACCAGAGCAGCTTAACATTGTATTAATGGCATGAAGACAGCACTCTAAATCGTAGCCATTTTTTAGAGATGAGGGTTTTACAAAGGTCAGTTAATTTACATTGCGTAAATGATATGAAGAGAGGGCTTTACATAATGAGAAAGATTTGAGATGAGAACTTTACACATTATTATTATTCTGAGTGTTATATTGTAATAAGGTTTGGAACGGAGATATTTATTTCATTACTATTCTAATGCGAGTAGCTTACATTGTATTATTGAAGTGATTTGAGAAAGTTTTGACAAGAAAAAGTACCTTAGAGTGATTTCTTAATTGATTTAAGCACTATTCAATGCATAAATGCTGTAGAGCAAGTAATTTTCATTGATATGAGCATTATACGTTTCAGCAGAGGCATTAGGAGAATGCTTTACATTGTTCTTAAGAGAGAACTTTACATTGTTATGAAGAGACTACTTTACATTGTTTTGAAGAAATTTTTATATTGTTCTGAAAAGTATACTTTGCATTGTTCTAAAGATAGTGCTTCACAGTGTTTTAAAGAGAGTACTTTATATTATTCTGAAAAGAGTACTATGCACTAAATTGAAGAGAATATCTACATTGCATTGCATTCAAGTAAGTATTTACATTGATTCAAAGAGAATATACTTTTCATTCTTGTGCAGAGGGTACTTTACATTGCTTTGATGAGAGTACTTTTCATTGCATTAAAAAGAATACTTTATATTGTTTTGCAGAGAGTACTTTTCATTGTTTTGAAGAGAGTACTATACATTGCTTTGAAAAGAGTACTTTACATTAAACTATAAGTGTAACTTTGGCATTTAATATCGGATTACCCCCTACCGCGCTACTAAAGACGTCGTTGTACTAGAAGTGCCATTATGGAAAGGACCACATATGATCATTTGCCTGGTAATGGGTTAACAAATAGCAAAGAGAACTTCGCCTTACATCCGTAATTTGCTCGGAACACTTGAGTACTCCAGAGTTTCACTGCAGTATTGCTATGAACCGAGTTGTGACGGTTTTGTACGTGGGCTGCCTCAACGTTACTGTATGAGTTCAGTTAAATTAGAATTGGTTCGATCGGTTAAGAATAAGGTAGAGACTAAGCGAAGATCGGTTCGGTTCAGCTAAAATGGGTGCCTAACCCAACACATAAGGACGCTTTTAATACTTGCATATAAGGAATACCATATACGAGTATCATGGCGGCGCCAAGAGAGTACTACCCAACTTATTGTAGGATCGGTCTATCTGAGTTATAGACACAGCATTATCATGCAGTATAAGTCAGCATTTAGCTGAATTACTATGCAAAATATAGCCGCATTAAATCCGGATGTATAGAAATCAATAAATATTCCTCTGCAGAGCCCACCTACACGACCCTGATATTAAGTGAGTCCCTCCCAAATTTTTCTCTCTCATAAACTCCCACAGAAAATGTTCTTAAATACCTTCAGCGGGAACCATTTTATTTTTATGGATCAAACCGCTTCCCGTCATTTTGGTGGCCCGTTAAACCCCCGTTTCCCGCTGCTTTACTTACCAATATGTTCATATTTTGATATATATGTTGGCGAGGTTAAACAGTTTTTCAGAAGAAACACATTTACTTCTTACTTTCAACTGAGAATGAACGAAAGTTTTGCAATTACTTTGAATATATACTGTAACCTGCATAAAATATCTTTAAGTTAACGACATCGACATGCAAAGTATTGTTAGAACTTATTAGTAAATATAAGTATAAAGTGCAGCTAGTAAAGAGTAGAAAAAATCTCACTATGTAGTAATACCGTGTTCGGTAGCTCCTTGTTTGATCTTACCGTTCCCATCTGAAGATTTAGGTAGGACATTAGGCGTGCAGTCTACCAGAAGGCTTGAAGCGGCTAGGTGGGTAGCGGTAATTTTTTTCCGTTGAAGCGATTGATTCAAATAAATTTTCCGCCCTCGTCAAACTTAATGAAACTTGGTTCCTTGTGCTGAAACAAATGTAGCGAATCAAAAGTAACTAGAGTACTCTGAGAGCGCATTCCTCTGCCAAGCAAGGCTTAGATGATAAAAAATTTCAAATTGGTTTGGAAATTACCATTTCTTTCCTGTCAACGCAAAAATCTATTCATTCGTACCTTTGACGATAATAACAGCTTATAGAATTTTGTTCAAGATCCGTTCGCAATTTCTCGACTGAAGAGGCTAACAAACATTTTGACAAACATTAGTCAAACATACAGACAGAAAAACCGATCAGCTTCAAAATTTTATCACTTATGTATATCAACATTAATAGCAATTACTATATATGTCATAGAGATCTACTCATAACCATTTGAGTTGTTTTGCGTACAAGCATAAAGTCAAACCCAGAGACAAACAAACGACTTGACAGATCCTCACGAAAATTCGTTCATTTACCCTTCGTAACATACCTAATAACATACCTAATACCATACCTAATACCATATCTAATAACATACTCAATAACATACCTAATAACATACCTAATAACATACCTAATAACATACCTAATAACATACCCAATAACATAGCTAATAACATACCTAATAACATACCTAATAACATACCTAATAACATACCTAATAACTCATGTTAATCTCATAGAAATTGGTCTATACCTTTTTGAGTTATACCAGAAAAAAATTAGGCAGATATACTAACGAGCAAACGGATAAACCGATCTCCAATAGCAACTTTAATCATATGTTTCTACCAACATACGTAACAGTTCCTGTAAATTTAGTTGAAATCCATCCTCAACTTATGGAGCTATCTCGATGAGAGACGTACAAATAGATAAATAAACGCGATAAAAGTATAACTTCCTTTTGAGGTCATAAAACATAATGGACGTTACATTAATAGATGACCTTATTGTTTCTTGTTTATTTTGCCTTGTTTGTTGTTGCGATATGTTCCAAGTATTTTTGAAGTATTATTTAGTAATTAATAGATAAACTGATAGTTAATTTGTGTTTTATTCATCATATTCAACTAATTTTGATACCTGAGACCATGTAATATCGTGGTTCAGGAAACAGAGGGTGGGTTAGATAAAAGTGTTTCTAAATGGTATGAAGTAAACAGTTTCTCAAATAATAGGCTTATGAACATTGTACATGATTACTCTGCGATATACAATAGATCTATCAAGTTATGCTAACAGGACATAACAGTTTTACACAAGAATCAAATTGGACTAATACCGTGGATCGCAGTGTATATTTGCTGTATTACTTTTATTACTAGAATTCCAGAGGCAAATTATCTGCTACCTCTTCGGACCAACCTGCCAACATAGCTACCTGGTGAGCAAGCAAGCAACCGAGAAACTACGTTTTATTGTAGAGTGGATATCCCATTCCCATCTTTTTCCGATTTCTGTTACATTTTCGAATTTTTATGCTTATAATTTTTCTACCTGGAACTACCTGACTATTTCAGTTTCATGCATACCCATTTTCTATACTGTTTCCATTTTCTGCGTTATTTTCGATTTTTCCTCTTCAGATTTCTATACTATTTCCGATTTTTCTAGTCAAAATTTTTGCAGCATTTTCAAATCCTGCTCGATTTCGGATTATCTCCGAGTTTTGTTCTATCTCTAAATTCTGTATTTGAACTTTCTGAATATTTTCGTTTTTTTTTTTTTTTGCAGTATTTCCGTGTTAACTATTCCTGATTTTTTCATTAGTTGATAGTTCCGTGTCATTTCTAATTTCACTGTTTTTAGTTTCTTTACAATTTTCGATTTCTGCTTTGCTTCTCACCCTCGACTCTCAGCCTGCGACATTTCCGGCTTTTATCCACTGTTCGCCATTTCTGAACTAAAAAATAAATTGCACATAGGTTATTATTCCCGACAGCTCCAGTGCTATATTTGTGTGCTGCATCTCGTATCGGCTCAACAAACTGATTACTCCCATCTCTTCAGCCCACCCTCAACCCCTCCCCCACCCATTTCCCTTCCACCGTCCCCATGAGGTCCCGCCAAACGGCCGCTCCCGAAACGGCTTCTTTATGGCTTGTAATTTCCGGAAATTTCCCTTTGGTTTTCTCCTTCCTTAATTTCTGCTGATTACTGCTCTGACCGTCTCACACGAGCTGCGGCTGCTGCTCGTGCTGCGTGTGCCCGTAGACTCGTACCAAGAGCTGCTTCTGCTCGTAAATGATAAAGTGAACTTGGCCGCACACCCAAACTGGGAAACCCACACGCACTGCTTCGTGTTAAAGATATATACCCTTTCGCCAAAAAAGAGTGCACGGCTGTAGTCGACCACCGATTGTCAAGGACTATGCCATCAGAGATGGAAGATGGAAAGATGGAAGGGCAAATTGATAAAACTTAAATAAAATCTTGCCAGGCAAGACAGCAGTCTGAAACTAAAAATACACTGTTGTTAGAGACGCAAGAAATGTATCTACTAGAGAGTAGCAAGTATAGCTACTGCACATCAACACTGGCCAATTAATTTTAGCCAATTTTAAGCCCTTTTTGTGTGTCTCAAGATTCAATTATCATCGTTCACAGTTAATATCTAGCAACAAAATTATTTTTCTTGCTGATAAACACATTTCTTGCATCACCGAAAGCAGTGTACGTTTGTGTGAGGTAGCTCTGATGACTGGAAAGCTGTTACTGAGAAGTTTAATTAATTTACCATCAGTTTCACTTGCGAATTTGAGCGGGCAGTTAAGTATTCAGTGGTCTATGGGTAATTCCTTCTGGAATATAATAAGTTACGGAACAGTTATGCGCAAACTGGCTGGCACATAATACTGTACTTATAAACATTTTTTATTCTTAAGTAAGTAGATTTTTTTGCATAAGTAACACACTACCAAAACAGACAAATTATGTTAGCTGCTCTGGTACGCCTTTTAGCGGGTGTTAGGCGCATTCCTGAATAAATAAGAGAAGAATGTAGGAAATTTTATCCTGCAATTATCTGGGTTACTGCGTTTTGTAGGCCGACAGACAACGCTCATACTTTATGGCAAATCATCCTTCTTGTTCTTATTGTACCCTAGTTAAGCTTCTATACTGCCGCCATTGCCTACAGAAAGAAGACTTGCAGCAGTATGCAATATCACCCGCACCCAACATCGAAAAGCTGACCCACGGAGCTCCCCTTCACAAGGGGACGACGCTCCCGCCGCCGTCGCCGTACAGGCGCCGCCGAGGCTCCCGGTCGCTCTCCGTCTCGGGGGCGCCGGGCCCTAATTACACAGAGGCTTAGGCAGCGCGCACACAAACGGTGCTGACGGCCCCCCATCTGTGGTGGAAGGGCCGATA
>LQNS02278163.1:15700185-15718105 GCA_001587735.2 Parhyale hawaiensis
ATATATATATATATATATATATATATATATATATATATATATATATATATATATATATATATATATATATCCTCTCGCCAAAGAAGAGTGCATGGCTGTACTCGACCACCGATTGTCAAGGGCTATGACATCAGAGATAGAAGATGCGCTGGCTGCAACCAAAGACTCCCCGACCATCCCGTTGATGGTAAGGGTCAGTACTCTCGCAACAGCGTCCGAACACGGAATGCTGACTCAACAAGCGCACGCTGCAAGTACTCACTTGTCTGGTCAGGAGACTCGTACTTACTACTTCTGTGGTTGACAGCAACACTCTATATCATCCTTCTTCTTAGAATCGTTCATTCTTGCAGGTTCGTACCGGCGGCTCCGTCTCGTATTTTAAATTCCGACTGATGGGCATCTCTGTTCGTCGATTTATACCTGTACCCTCTGCTCGTGTTCATAAATTCGTATCAAAGGATGCTGGTTGCTCACCTAAATTCGCACCACTGGTTGCTGCTCTTACTGGTAAATTCGTATCACTGGCTATTGCTCATAGATCTGATTCAGCACATATTCTGCTCCTGGTGCTGAAACAATTCGCAGTGGTCAATATACATAGTCGTTTATTACCTCCGCCTAGGAGGTTATGCTTTCGTCGAATTGGTGTTTGTATATTTATCGGTTTGTCTGCCTGTTTGTCTGCCTGTCACCAAGATAACTGAAGAAGTTATAGGTGAATTTTTACGAGATATACAGGGATTTCTAGGTATGTTGGGAGGAACAGATGATTAACTTTTGGTGAAGCTCGGTCCATCTGTTTGTTCGTCTGCTTATTTTTTCTTAGCACCCTAACTCCAAAAGTTATCAAAGGATTTTTATGAAATTTTCCCAATAATTAATTCACCTAGCTAGTTGTTTGGTATATCACGAAGATTTGATTACCAAGTTTTCCTGATGATATGTTTGTTCGTTCGTTTCTTTGTCCCATTGTTTGATGTTCTGCTTGTTATAGCCAAACCAGCGTAAGGTGTCCTATGGGCGTGGCTAAGAAAGCAAAAGTAACTTGGCCAAATCTCACTTAAGCGCGCGGTATAACTTGTCTCAATCAATAAACTTATATTTATATTCAAACACTCGAAGTGCATTAGTCAATAGATTAGATTTGGCACTTCTGCGTTTAATTCAGCCCCGCCCCTAAAGGACGGCTTACGCTGGTTTGAATATAGCAAAATAATTTTGAAAGTCATGAACGGGTGTTTATGAAATTTACACGAATTGTTAGTTATGTTAAAAGCCAGAAATAAATGATTCAATTTTAGTGAAGATCAGTTTATCCGTTTGTGTGTTTGACTAATGTTTGTCAAAATGTTTGTCAGCACTATAATTCAAAATGTTATGAACGATCTTCAAAGAAATTACAAAAGCTGTTATTACTGTCAAAAATCACAAATGGTTGAATTTTGGTGTTGACACAAAAAAAAAAAAATCATAGTTTCAGAGCCAATTTTAATTTTTCGTTACCGTTGCCGCGCTTGGCGGAGGTATGCGCTCTCAGAGTGCTCTACTTAGGTACGTACTAACACCAGTAAATTTCACGCTCAAAGTGCCCTGAACTCATTTACTCGCCTGCCACGTCTTAAGACCACTGTCGAGAACTAATGCCTTGAGGAATGTTTGCTTCATTGTCTGGCCCCCCAAAAGTTGTCTTAAGTTAAACCCTCTCTTCTCGACTCGATCGGACTGCAGGGAGCAACATTGGTTTCGCCATTTTCAATTGTGTTACACGACTTAGAAGCAGCCCGAAAATATTGAGCCAAATGAAAACTTTATTTTACGGAATAGGACTGAGTTTCTGACATGTCACATGTAATCGATTAAGGGTTAACGCCGGGAACTCGAACGAAGGGGTTAAAGCCGAGGCACCTGTTTGAAGTTTCTAACCAGTCAAGTCAAGTGGACTTGGCTTTGATCAACTTTGACGACTCAGTCGGACTCATTCAAAGTCGAACTGAACCAAGTCCACTCGATTTTGTCTTGTCCGGAACATCAAGCAAGAATGTTGACTCCGCCACCGCAAATGTTAAAAGCAAGCCAGATACGCTTGAGACGGCTTCGAATTCCCTGTTACAAAGCAATAGCGAATCTTAGTAGGTTTCAAGGGTAGTTATCTAAGGATTAACGCCTGACATCTGGTTCAACAAGGCAGAGCCAACGCATTCGTCTGAAATTCCGTACTAGTTAAATCTCGAATACCCAATTTCGCCCCCGCCAAATCGACGGCTTCTTCAGTCCCATTCCAGGAAGATAATTTTTTCTTGTGAAATTGATGAGCTGACGTATTAAACGCTTCTGAAATAGGTAATAGTACAATGGTGTAATACTTGTAAAAAAGATAAATAATTTCATTTAGAGTCGTGGTCGCTATATACTACCGTTTTCTGTAAACACTGTCCCGCTGCATGAATCACCAAAACTAATGATACTGCTCAGATCATCAGGTAACCGAGAGACCTCAGGATAGTTATGTGTCCATTCCTCGCAAGTGGGTTTGAGGGGAAATTGATAAAACCTAAATAAAATCTTTCCAGGCAACACAGTAGTCTAAAACTGAAAACACACTGTTTTTAGAGACGCAGCAACTCGGTCTACTAGAAAGTAGCAAATATACTGCACACTGGCCAACTAATTTTAGCCAATTTTAAGTCATTTTTGTGTCTCAAAATTCAATTATCATTGTTCACAGTTTATGTCTAGCAACAATATTATTTTTCTTGCTTATAAACACATTTATTGCATACATAACAAACGTACAGTGTTTTCTACTGTACGTTTGTGTGAGGTAGCTCTGATAACTGGAAAGCTATTACTGAAGTTTAATCAATTTGCCATCAGTTTCACTTGCAAATATGAGCGAGCGAGCAGGTGAGTATTCAGTGGTCTATGAGTAATTCCTTCTGGAATATAATAAGTTACGAAACAGTTATGCGCAACTAGATGACACATAATACTGTACTTATAAACATTTTTTATTCTTAAGTAAGTACATTTTTTTTGCATAAGTAACACACTACCAAAACTGACAAATTATGTTAGCTGCTGTGGTAACGCCTTTTAGCGGGTGTAAGGTGCATTCCTGAATAAATAAGCGAAGAATGTAGGAAATTTCATCCTGCAATTATCTGGGTTACTGCGAAATGTAGACCGACAAACAATGCTGATACTATATGGCAAATCATTCTTAAATTATTATTCTTATTGTACCGTAGTTAAGCTTCTATACTGCCGCCGTTGCCTGCAGAAACAAGACTTGTAGCAGTATGCAATATCACCCGCACCCAACATCGAAAAGCTGACCCACGGAGCCCCCTTCACAAGGGGACGACGCTCCAGCCGCCGTCGCCGTACAGGCGCCGCCGAGGCTCCCGGTCGCTCTCCGTCTCGGGGGCGCCGGGCCCTAATTACACAGAGGCTTAGGCAGCGCGCACACAAACGGTGCTGACGGCCCCCCATCTGTGGTGGAAGGGCCGATATTGTCTCTTGCTTCCAGACACTGGACGGACGAATTGCTGTCTTCTTGGAAATTTGGACAACTGAAATAGTCACCCATCTCTACTTCTCCGTGGTTTGGAAGGCGTTGTTCCCATGCGATAAGAGAAACTGTGCTGGTGTTTTCCATACCTCGAAGACGTCGTTTCCACGGGCAAAACAAATTTTTCTTTACTTTTCACTGAATTTGATAACTGATCATTGAGATTCCATGGAGGAATACAAACTGTTCTGTTGTTTATCCTTACCGTTAAATCTTCTTTTCCACGGTTTAAAACAAAGCACTCTTTTCTTTTCAATGCATTGGAGCGCTTAGTTTCCAATGGACAAGAGTAACGGTTCTTTGCTGTTGAATGTATTGGAACGCTCGAAGTATCCATGCTCCATGTTTTTGAAACTTCGTTTGCATCCGGGGAACAACTTTCTTTCTCTCCACGCCGTGAAGGCTTCATCACCATCGCTAAGAAAATCAACTGTTGTTCCAAGCTTTAAGAGTTGAAATGTCTCAATCTTTTTGTGTGCATGGCTGCAAGAGCGACACTCTTTTATGTTGTAGAACCAGTTACTTTTTATGGAACCAGTTTTGTAGAACCAGTTACTGTTTGTGTGCATGGCTGCAAGAGTGACGCTCTTTTATACTGTAGAACCAGTTACTTTTTGCGGATTTGATATCCTTGCGTTGTCGGCGGCTCTGAGATTTTCTACAAATGGCAGGCACAGCATATTTCGTCTTGGTAAGACACACACATTATAATGCACACTTTAATATTGCCTTCATTGTAGGGATGGAACTAATTGCTAAATTACAAATTTGGTACGGCACGAGAAATAGGAAATTGATTTTTTTTGTGAGTGAAAAAATTTAGTGGGTGAGAGCCTCATTTATTCAGTGACTGGAAGATTTCATACCTATGGTTAGAACTTATATCTCCACAAAATGGGGGATCCTAATTTATGTGGCAGGGAAACTTATTTTTTCATGCAGAGACACCTAATTTATAGGAATGAAAATTTTACTGCATATTATTATGAGAGAAAAACTCATTTTCCAAAGGCGGAGTCACACGATAGTCAAATGAACGTGTTCTGTCAGCAACGAATACGTTGCTCCACCCGTTGAAGCAGCCGAACAGTACACAGCTCTCTGAATTAAATTTTGCTCCATTTTGAAGCGTTCTCCAAACTTCATGAGTGACACTCGCTAAGCTAACTCACTTCAGTACCAAACCATATATTGTGCAAATTTTTTACAAGGCATGAACATAGCAAAGCTGCTGGAAGATTAGCGCCATTTCACCCTCATTATCCCTTCAAGACCTAAATTGAGATGCAGATCACATAGGTATGGCATTGAGGAACAGCGGGTGAAGTTACTCGTCCAGGTCAAGCAGGGTACAGCTTTTTTGGGTTATAATTACAGGGAAACTTCCCTTTTGTGAGCGTGTGCTGTATCGCAAAGTCTGTGAGTGAGACAGCGCGACTCAGTTTCTGAGTATACCATTGACTTTATAAAATTGCAATCGAAAGATAAGCATCAATTAACTTCATTATTGTAGTAGATACCATTGTGTTGGTATAATATATTACTGTATACCTATCTATCTACTGGTATATTTTCTGTCATCATTGATTAAGTAGAACCCTGCTGTATGTATGTTTATACTGATATGGCAGAGGTACGTGACATTTCATCTATCACAGGATTCAGCTGGTAGCTTGAATTTCAGCCTCCACTTCAGAATACTTAATACAACGGGCTGTTATTACTGTTTTTTTTTTTGTTATATTTCTTATAGTTCGGGTAACCTAGTTATTACCTCCGTCATGGAGGATATATGTTTTCGTCGAGTTCATATGTCTGTCTTTCACCAAGATGACGGAAAAAGTTCTGGACGGATCTTTATGAAATTTACAGGGATTGTTAGGTACGTTAGGAGGAACAGATGATTAACATTTTGCAAAGATCCGTTCATTCCTTTGCTTGGCTGCTTGTTTTTCTTAAAGCCACAACTCAAAAAAGGTATGGACAGAATTTTTTATAAAATTTGCATGAGTTGTTAGGTATATCACGAAGAGTAAATCACTAGACATTTCTAACGATCTGTTCGTTATTATATTTGTCTCTGTATTTGATTTTATAATTGTTAGCAAAATAATAAAAAAAAGTTTTGAGCGGATTTTTGTGAAATTCACATAAGTTGTTAGGTATATTGCGAGGAGCTAATGAATGAATTTCAGTGATGCTCTGTTTGTTCGTTTCTTTGTTTGTCTTTGCGTTTAATTATATGTTTATCGGCAACATAACTTTAAAAGTTAGCATATGAGCTTAAAAAAAACTTTAAAAGTTTTTATTACTGTAAAAAACAACAGATGTTCAGATTTTGGCGCAGATAAAAAAAAATTCATAGTTTGAGTACCAATTTGAGTTTTTCGTTAACGTTGCCTTGCTTGGCGGAGGTATGCGCTCCCAGAAGCCCCTAGTTTATGATGTTACTGCTGTAGCCAATCTATGGCAGAAAAGACAGCGAACTTTATTGTTTTAGTCGTCCTACGGTCTTACTGCAGCTCTTGCCCAACAGGAAGTATCCAATGTAATGGGATACCTTTCGATATTTTCCCATAGAGAGCCGATATATGACTACAAATTTTCAATTGGGTGGAAAGAGTGTAACGGGAGGACTCATGAGACAGTAGTATCAAACTAGAGCACTCTGAGAGCGCATACCTCCGCAAAGCAAGGTAACGGTTACGAAAAATTAAAATTGGTTCTGAGGCAATGATTTTCTTTGTATCAACACCAAAATCTAATCACTTGTGTCCTTCAACAGTGCTAACAGCTTCAGTAAGTTTCTTTTGAAGATCCGTTCATAACTTTTTGAGTTATGCTACTAACAAACAATATGACAAACATAAGTCAAACATACAAACGAACCAACCGATCTGCATCAATATTTGATCATTTATGCCTTTTAACAAAACTAAGAACTCCGACAAATTTCATAAAGATCCATTCATTATTTTCTGAGTTATTGTGCTAAGAACAAAAACATGAATAAAATTAAAAACAGTGGCAAACGAACGAACAAGCAAACAGATCGTTACAAAAATATGGTCATTTACTCTTCATAACATAACTAACAACTCGTGTGAATTTCATGAAAATCCGTCCCTAACTTTTTGAGTTATAGCATTGAGAAAAATGTGGCAGACTAACAAACGAACAAACAAACGGATTGGCGGATCTTCACCAAAAGTTAACATATCATCTTTTCCTCTTAACATATCTAACAATCCCTGTAAATTTTATCAAAATCGGTCCATAACTTTTTGAGTTATCTTGATGACAGGCAGATAAACAGACAGATTCACAGACAAATCCGTCAGATAAATATGACGTCATCAATGGCGTCACATTGACGAATCTATGAATGACCAACTTATGAGTATTTCAACTAATTTTGCCTCAAAAATCGTCGTAAATTGCGAATTTTTTTTTATGTCTTAATCGCCTAAATAAATGAAGAGGATTTTTACTAATTGAGCAATAAACAATAATATCTATTGAAAAATGCAGTGGAGGCTGGCGGAAACTGTCACAGCACTATAGCGGCGAAATTTGGGCCGCTATGGCGATCTGATTGAACTTCTTTTTTGAACTGAAGCAGAATTCACACTTCATATGCAGTTCAAAGTGCTCGTTACGCAACATATTTAAACATGTCCCAGTATTTTTTCGACATAATTAACTCAATCTACCGCTTCTGACTAGCCATCTACTTGAGCTGCACCCACGCACAAACCACGGAAAAATTTCGAGTACAGAAAATTTCGAGCATTAACTATTACTGTGGTTTCTCTCGCGTACCGAATTTAACGCTGCTTATATTTGTTGGTGAGGATTTAGAACCCAACCAATGAAGGCCTGAGCTAGGTCCCACACTCGCATACTTCGGCTACCTACATGCGGTCACGGCTGAGTTTTATTTTAGTCTCAATGAGTCTTTTTTGCTTCCTGATGCCACATGACTGCGGGTCGATGATTCTATACCGTCGGATCATCAGGCTATAAATATGTAATCTAGAAATAGGCTAATCAATTTGAAATCAGGTTAAAACATTATCGGATCGAAATGGGAATTCAAAAGTTTGAACAGACGGAAAATACAAATAAATATATAGATTAAGAAACGATGCCATAACTGAATGCACAGCATCGTTCATTTGAATGAAAGACGCTTCTACCTGTAGCCAGTGACATGCAAACGATGACGCCCAGATCTTGTTCCTTCGCATGATCGAACACGCTGAGATGAATGAGTGTGAACTCGACTTAAGCTTCGTCGTCGCTGCAAATCCAACTACAGTTTCAAATGCTCCACCTAGCTGCTGAATCTTCGAACTGATAGAGAAATGCCAGCAGAGATCAATCCTGCTTTTGCTTCCTTTGTCAGAGTGGTTCAGTACAGTTTCTTTTTATCCTGAAAAAACGTGCAGCGCAATTCAAGAGGATATTAGCATTGAGACTGGTTCAGTAATGTTTTTTTAATTCTGTTTGTCCCTCCCAACATTCCTTCCTTCGTTGTGGAGTACGACATTGCGCTTTCAATTTTGGCTTGGGGGAAAAATAAGATTTTCTTGATACGACTTCGAGTAGGAACATTAGGATTCAAGTTTAAATTAGAATAGAATAGATAGCTGGCAGTATACTGGCCAACAGGCCTATTTCCAGAGAGCAGCCAGAACTTACCCTCCAGCCCTCTATAAACTATCGCCATTAGTGTTAATTACGGTTACTTCTGAGGAAGAAAACAATAACAATAATAAAATAATAGAGTAGAGTCAGGCAAGGAGTTGATCGCGCAAACACAATTGAGTGCTGCAGATCCGGGGAGAAGCTTGGAGACGTTAAGTTGGTTGTGGCATGAAATATGAATTACGGTGGCTTAGAAGCTGTGGCCGTTAGAAGTTAGTTTGGCACTCCTGAAGGAGGAGTTCGTAACTGTGGAGGATGTGGTTTCCAATATTTCTCGAGACGATTTTTGAATGCATTGATCGACTCTGCACCAACAATTTCGGAAGGTAGTCTATTCCAAATGTTTACAATGGATTACGGGGAAATCTCTGGCTGAGAGTACTTTGATATTTATGTTTGGGTTTCTGGCCGTCGTTTCGTAAGAGATCATTCGCGCGTCTCTCTCAAAGAGTTCTGCTGTAGGCGCGTTGCTGGTGTTGGCAGCTCCTTGGTAGAAGGATAACTGAATGACTTTGGGCGCATTTCCACACTTCGCATGCATCTTACGGGGCTAATATATCTTTGAAGAATAATGCTTTTGTTCTGTAAAATCTCTCAGGTTGCAACTGGTTGTCAGTATATCTACTCGTGCCCCAGGCGTATGCTGGGGGGGGGGGGGCAGCCTATAACGGACGGACTACTTCTGCGACTCGCTTCATGAGTTCCATCTCCGGAGCATCGCGCCATCTTCACATATGACAGAAAGTAGACAGATAAATAAACATATACATATTGGTCTTTATTACAGTTTTTGACAAGTAGTTACAGGGCTTACTCCACTCCTATTAATGCCTCTTCATGCAAAAGTTTTCATACTGAGATTTTTGGTGATTTAATATTTTTCTGTAAAAGTTGGTCAGACAATTTATAAAAGATCTTCTAATAAGTACCGGATATCGTGTGCATGATGTAATTCTTTAAATTCTACCAGCATAGAGACACTACATCACTCATCATTCCCAGATTCAGATCCCAGTACTGTTCTCTACATTTATATTTCTTGCAGGCCCATTGTATGTGGAACGCAATTACTTCGACTGAAAAATTTCTGCTGCAATCGAAACTTGATACTGATGGGACAATGCAGTGCGCATATTTTGCCAAGGAGGTTATGTTTTCGTCTGTCGGTCAGGCTCTTTGTCCGTTATTCTGTCTGTCACCAGGATAACTGAAAAGTTAAGAACGGATTTTGACGAAATTTACAGGGATTGTTCGGTATGTAAGGAGGAACAGATGATTAATTTTTGGTGAAGATCCGTCCTTCCGTTTGTTTGTTTGTCTGCCTCATTTTTGTCAATGCCATAACTTAAAAAGTTATAGGCAGATTGTTATAAAATTTACGTGAGTTGTTAGGTATATCATGAAGAGTGAATGACCAAATTTTGGGGATGATTTGTCTGTCACTGTGGTTGATTTTATGCTTGTTAGCGCAATAACCCAGAAAGTTTTGAATAGATGGTAGATGGCCCGTGCGTCCGCTCTTGCTTTGTGCAGGACAGACTTTCTTCCCCCATAACTGTTCATGTTCATTTTCTTCCCGCCCTATTATAATGACTACAGCTGTACCACTCGTCACAACCATGGCTGACACTTTCCTCCCCTACTGTACTCGCCCGTTTTTCCTCCGCTTCCCGTGCCGCTCGACGCTTATATGAGGACCCCTAGCGCACCGTGGTCATTAGCCCTCTGGGTCCCACCCTGCTAACACCACCACAATTTAGGTCTTCTTGAATAAATATTTTTTTTTGTTCGGTATCCATAAAAGATTTTATTAGGTTTTTGAAAATGGGAGAAGGTTCCCGAAACGTCAAATTTTAATTAGTTCGTGTCGACTTTTATTTCAGTTTTGAATAGATCTTTATGAAATTTACCGGTGTTGTTAGTAATGTTAAAAGACGTAAATGATTAAATCTTGGTGCAGATCGGTTTGTTCGTTTGTATTTTTGACTAATGTTTGTCGTAATGTTTGTTCGAAGCATATCTCAAAAAGTTAGGAACGAATCTTAAAAAAAAAAAAATGCAGAAACTGTAATACTATCGGAAGGCACAAATTATTAGATTTTGGAGTTGATACAAAGAAAGTCATGTTTTCAGAGCCAATTCAAATTTTTCTTTCCGGTTTACTTACTTGGCGGAGATATGCGCTCTCAGAGTGCTCTAGTTTTGCATATGTATTGGCAGAAAGCAGTAATTCATATAAAGAATGTGCACAATTGTTTGTCAAGCCAGAAGCTTTTCATAGCATCTATTATAATGAGTTTTTTCAATATTAGCTACTAAACTTAATCCTTCGATCACCAACTTGAAAAAAAAGTTATGAATACGACTTCACCGCTGTCGTAAGCCTGTTTAATTATGACGGTAAAAAACTCCATGGAACTTGTGGAGTAAAATTGCACTTCCGGCCGTCTCAAGCGTAAGTGATTTGGATTTAACTTTTTAAACTCGCTTGAAAGCGTGCATGCGGCTGCTAACGACTGACGATTAGTGAAAGGGGGAAATCCCTTCGACAAGCCAATCACTGATGTCCTAGCACCATTTAAATGCAAGGCAGCCCCACAATGAATATCGTACGGCTAATATGGTCAGATCCACTGCTTATATACGAGTGAATCTGAAGTTGAATTGAGAGGGCATTGAATTACAAAGTATGATCAGGTTTCTTTTCACAGATGCTTCTACTCAGTGAACCAACGTTTATCGCTGGGTAGATTGCAGGGCCGGCGGCGATTACTGAATTACCACGAAGTACGGGCACCGTATTTAGTTAATCGTTGAACGTGTTTCTAGACTCTCAATACCACGAAGTACGGGCACCGTATTTATTTAATCGTTGAACGTGTTTCTAGACTNACGAAGTACGGGCACCGTGTTTATTTAATCGTTGAACGTGTTTCTAGACTCTTAATACCACGAAGTACGGGCACCGTATTTATTTAATCATTGAACGTGTATCTAGACTCTTTTAAGCCAACCTTTACTGTTTAAAACCCAGCCTTTACTCTGTTAATAACAGGGACAATTCACTGTTGACCAATATGGAATCGGTAGGTAAGGTTTTACATTCTATTGCAGTACATACAGTAACACATGAGAAAAAAATAAAGATTGTTACTGTACTCACCACGAAAGAATTTAGCGCGCAGTAGCAACGCAGTAAAGTGATGACGATGCGTCGTGATTGTCCTGAACATTCCAGGAAATCTATGATGTAGTTTTATCTCATACACATACATGTAAAACACTGCGCATTCGTGAATCCGCGATAACTGAACCGAGAACAAGTCAGAGAACACTGAACTTTATTATTTTTCAGTTTATTGCAATTTAAGTAATAAAAAATACTGAACTGAGCCTGTTGAGCCTGATTAACTTTTCCGTAAACTTAGAACGCACTGAATATATCTTTTACATTCAGCTTATGCGCTGAAGTAAATAGTATGTAGGTATATACTGTATGCATATATTGAAGAATTCGATGAGAAGCAGAAGTAGAAATTTAGCTAGTGACCCACGACACTTCTCATCGAATTTTTCAATATCTAATGTAATGCTATCTCAAGACAATATATATATATATATGTATGTATATATAATAGACTGTACGAATAACTACTAGAGATAAAGTGAGAACTTGAACCGAGGACCTGTTATTTATGCAAATAATTTGGGTTAGATTACATAGTTGGCAGTAGACAGATCAGCAAGTCTTTTCCCAGAGAGGAGCCGGGACACACGTTCCGGCCGTCCAAGAGCTGTTGCCATTATGTTAAAAACAAGTATACATAAGAGGAACAAAGTAAACTAATGAAAATAATAAATTTAGATAAGGAGTTGATCTTAATTAAGAGCGTGATTAATATTATTGCTAGAGATCCTCAGAGCTCGTAGACATGATTAATGTGGAATCAGAAGCTTTCACCGTTAAGAAAAAGAGTTTGTGACTCCTGGGGGGTATTGCCTCCAGTCTTACTCAGGACGATTTTTAAACACATTGACTGTCTCTCCGCTGACAACTATGGACGGGATTCTATTGCAAATGCTCACTGAAAATGCGAGAAAAACTGGCTTAGCGCTTTACTCAGATCTTTATGTTTGAGTGTTTGGTCGCTGCTTCGGAGGCGACCATCAACGGACAGACACATTAGTCAATATTATGGTGTTTTATACCTAGTTTGCTGGTTGGTTCTAGCTGGTCGTGTCTCCTATCAGGATAATATTGCAGAAACTTGTCTGCTTAACAGTAAAGGAGCTGTCGCTTTGCCAAGTTTCATATGAAAGTGGTGAAGGCGTCTGCATCACTTCCTAACAGTTGCATCGATGCTGAATTTCAATTTCATTTCCTCCCTCAGTAAAGCTTTGATTCATTATGATCATAAAGCGCGAAATGAAACAAAATCCATATGTAAGAAAAGGAAAGAAACTCTGTAGAGGAGAACTAAGATGAAGAAAAAAAGAGAAGGTGGTTTCGTGAAAAGTAATTATTTCATGTTGCCAGTTCATGGCGGCGCTGGTCATAGTTTGTATACAACGTAAGTCCGGCACACTGCTGTATATTCAGCCCAACAGTTAAAACTACTTTTATCTTGGAGTTAATCGCCTATTTCCAATTATACCACTGCTTGAACATAATTAGTGGATAATACTAGCTCTTTGAAACATTCTTGTGCTCATGTTTTATTCACACAAGCTTCATCAGAAAGGCAAACATTTACACAATGACCACATATTAGCACCTGAAATAATGACATAGCTGTCAAAAACCGCATCGTAGTTGAGCCTAAGTCAGCCAGCAAATTTCTTGCGGGGTCCACTGCCCATGACGCCACATTCGAGGTCGCCATGGGCGCCGTCTATGCAGCAGGCCCCGATACCCTTGTCTGTAGGCTTGCTCCGGCTAGGCCTACAGAGCCGACCTCCTAGACAAGGCAGCGAAGTTTGTCAGATGTCAGTGAGACTCGGTAGTGGGCGCACGTGTTGTGTAACAGGCATCAAACAAGTGTTGTGCTAAGCAGAATCGGACAAACATATCTTTGAGAATGTTGAGATATTTCTTTTAATTTCAAAAACTGATATCTGAATAACAACTATTCGGAACATGCGATTGATGAAGACGCCTTTTGTTTTCTTTTATTGAAGTGGAAACTGAGTAGAGGAACCATTATTGTAATGTATCGTAGTTAGCTCTTTCTAATTAGCAAACTTCTAGGAAACAATGACAATTTATTCGTTGAAAAATCGAAGTAATATAGTTATTTAGAATATACATTTAAGTAAATTTTAACATAAGATGTACCAATGCTAGTTTTTTTATGATTCAAACGTTCATAACATTCAGCACAAGCTGATTCTTTAATTTACAAGTCCTTTTTCTGTCTTCTGAGATACTAACTAGTCTTTCTAATGCCATGATATCATTAGTTTTATTTTGATTGAAACTTAGCATTGCCCGGTTACCTTAGCGAGTATCATCGTAGAGCTGTATGAAAATAAGACGTTTATCCAAGCTTTTTTTCTCTAATATTCTGACAGGAAGTATTTTGTGAAGTACCGTATACTGTAGTTTCATTTCGACCTATACTGTATACTGTAGTTTCATTTCGACCTATTGCTCTAATATTCTGACAGGAAGTATTTTGTGAAGTACCGTATACTGTAGTTTCTTTTCGACCTATTGCTGTGAATTGAGCAACTACTTATATCAGAAAACTCTTATATTTTATATGTTATATAATTACACTTTTAAATTACTGACATCCATAGCATTATTGCGAATAATGTTGATATTGGAGAGGAACAGATATTGTGTATAACATACACCGTGTTTAGAAACTGTTAGTTTCTCACTACAGCTTGCAGCATGGTGAGCAGTCCTACACTCAGAGATTTGAAATAAAAAATGCTAATGTTTGAAGTAAATGCATAATATCTACACTTCTCATCAAGCTAGATTCGGTTCTTC
Organism: Parhyale hawaiensis; assembly: GCA_001587735.2. Taxonomy (NCBI): domain Eukaryota; kingdom Metazoa; phylum Arthropoda; class Malacostraca; order Amphipoda; family Hyalidae; genus Parhyale; species Parhyale hawaiensis. The sequence continues at coordinate 15,714,471 of LQNS02278163.1, forward strand.
ATTTAGTTAACTAAAAGTTTATTACTGGTGCGTATAGTGCACTGTAAATCCCTTGAAAGATTACACGTACAGTTGCCAGCGATTTCCGCCACCAGATATACGAAGCACAAGATAGTTGCAAAGAGTCTAATATTCTTAGAGAATTGACCACGAGATGCATAGCGTTAGCTTGTACGATCAGCGTCATTTGACCTCTAAAGTCCCAAAATTAATATTTGTTTCTTTGTAGGAAAAGCATTGCATGAAACGTGAGTCATGTTTGACAATGCACAAGTTAGCCTCAATGCTCTAAATGTTGCCATTCTCTGATCTGTGCAGTTGTAATCTCTTAGTAAAAATTTCTATTTTTCAAATACTGTAAGACTCATAAAACTATCATTCATCTGCAGTAGCTTAGCGATAGTTTCAAGCTTTCCACACATGACTAAGTTCAATGGCTAGTGGAATTTCCCGCACTACGGGTATTATTATAGCACTGGTGATGGTGCTAGTGCTGGCCGTTGTGGCCGTCATCTCCGCCGGTGCGGCTTTTGGATGGTACGATGAGGAGGTGCAACCGGTACAGGCTCTTGGACAAAACGGCAGGGTAAGTAGCCGGAGATGTTTTGAATATTTTTTACCATGTCAACATGAGGGATTTTTTTTAAAACTGTGAGTAGGGTTTTTGGAACGTTTTAAATATTTTTTATGCTGTATCTTTAATAAAAGGGGAAGAGTAAATATCTAGCAACTTACGGCAGTTTTGAAAATTGAGTCGAGAGCTTTCGCACAGTTTTTAAGTATTTTTATACCATTTCTTTAATAGATGGGCAAAGGTAAGCATCTGACAAAGTAAGGTATATTCAAAAATCATGTCTAGCTGGAGCTGGTGCACCAGTTTAAAGGTGTACTTTTAATGTCGTTTCCTCATGGATGGGCAAGCATCTGGCAACAGAAGACATTTTTCAAAATTATGTCAGGACTTTTTAAGATTTTTACACTTTTTTTTTAAAAGGATGGGTAAGTATCTGGTTACATAGAGTATTTTTAGAGTTGTGCCAGGCTTTCGGGTAGAACTGCAGGGTGAGTGAAGGTGCTTAATAGCTTGAATATTATGAATATGGTGATTTTAAAAGAGGAGCTGCGATATGTGTCTAATTATGTAAAATATTTTTGAGAAATATGCTCAGGGTTTTGAGAAAATGATAGGGTGAGTAGCTGTTAATATTGTGATTATTATCCAAAAGGTTTCTTCATGGGAGGCACCTTGATACATACCCAGCAATTTAATATATCTATAACAGTAGTGCCCAGGATTTTGGGACAGAACGGAAGGGGTAACTAGACGGTGAGGTTCGGTTTCATAAAGTTAGCTTCCTCTAACGCATACTTGTAGCTACTATATCTGGAGTTTCGCCGCCAGGAATATTGAAAAGTTTTTCTTGGTAATTAGAAAAGAGCTTAGCGAAATTGTTTCAATTTGGGATAGGACTTACTTAGTGTAAGCCGACAACTAAGTATGTGTTGTTTATAGTAATGAATGTTTGAGTCGTGTTTAATTGGTTTTAAAATAACATGGAACGGTGATTAGACGCTAATGCATGGTAAACTTTCTATCAATTATCTAATACATACCATGTATCAGAAAATGAAAGGCATCTTTGTGACCGACTTCCATTGCAATGTTTAGATCGGCAAGGTAAGTACGTCTTTTGGGCACATTGAAGTTTTCAGACGGATTCAGGTTGACGTCTGCACTCCGTACCGACGAGCGAAGAATCTTCATTCATGTGGTTGCCTCTGCTCTCTCGTATTGTAGCTGAAGCCCGACGCGAAAACCTGCAGCGAATCATCTGTACACAGTGCACGTAACTGCTGGTGTGCCTGGTGTTTTTTATTGTCCACTTTAAGCATAAATTTTCTCAAAAATAGTGCTATTTGGCAGTGGACTTCAAAGTTCTTCTGGGCGGTAGGGAGTTAATAAGCATAAGTTATTCTATAACCTCGTTTGCAAACGTCCGATTCTTAAACAGACATATCAAAAAAGCATAGCTGAAGCTTGTTGGTTCTACGAAATTCTTGGGTCTCTTTTGTTTAAGGACCAATGCGCGTACAATATGATGCACCAGATTGCGATCACATTCGTTCCAACGTTACTCAGTTGTGACTCGGTTCGACCGAAGTATAACTTCCTCAGAACATTCCAGTTATTTCCTGAAAAAACTATAAGAATTGCGAGTAGGAATTAGAAAAAATCTGGAATTTTGATATTAATTTGGCAGAGCATAGGTAAATGTTCTTGGAAACCTGCACTGTCGGAAAAGTACATAGTATAGTATGTAATACTATAAATACATATAGTATTAATATGTGGTAATAAGAGAGAATTACAATTACAATATTGGCTTAACATGACGACAAATTATTTAAACTGGTTTAACCTTACTGAATAGTGCAATATGCAGCATTAGAGCATCAAATTATAGATGGAACATTTCGCTTCTCTCAAAATTTATCGCAACTTCAGAAATTTCAATTTATGAGGGTTGCAAACTTCTGTTACGCAATTGGTCAGGATTGTATTACTCAGGAAGCGTGGAATTTTTATAAATAACAGCTTAAAAAGTTTATCTTATGGAAGATTTGCTCAGAAAGATATTACAAAAATCTTTCAGCGATACAGGTTAATGGTTACTCACGAATCTATGAAAGACTGCATTAATGACTGTTGAATACAGTCGCAATTGCAAAACAGGAAGTCTTCGGCTTAGACTAAAAATCCGTGCAGGAATGAGGCGAATCATAGCAAGACGGTCGACTAAAACAAGACCTGAGGCGTGTTGCAATCAGACAGCCGGTGTCATGTGTGTTACTCCACATACAATGCGACTTACGTTGGTTAACGCCGACGACAACTTCGACAGTTAGGGAGCTATGAGCTGGGTAAAACCACCTTTGGTTACAAATATTGCCTTGGCTTGCAAACCTCGTGGTCAATTGATGACCGAAAATCAAGAGAATATACCATGGCTTACGTATATTTGTCCTCTTAAAGGCTTTCCACATTTTCTTCTTAGAAAACACATCCAAATTAAAGCTCTACTAGCAATGCTTAAGAGTAAGGTGTCCTTTTATTCCGCTGAGGTGGCATTCCCATATTTTTTAATCAAATGGTTTTACTCCGGAATCTTGGAGCAACATGGTCCAGAATCTTACTACTACAACACACCTCAAATCTTTCATTCTGATAACTGTAACTGTTCTTTCTGATAACTGTAAAAAAAAACCTTGCATATCGTCACGGACAGTGATTGAATTATGCAAACTCAATAAACTGAGTCACATAAAGGGTACGCATGGACGTAGCATGCTTCTTGGAAGTTGGCACTATTGCTGCCGAAAAAAACGGACCATTTCAAAACCAAGGTTACCTAACCTACCTTGAGTTACCTTGAGAGTCTTCGGAAGAAGTCCAGGTGACGTTTCTCACATCACCTCACGTGTGTGGAGTCACTCTGCTGGGTGTCTTCTGTGCATGGTGCCGCAGTTTGCAACCAAAGAGAGAGCCAGCAGCGAATTATCTCCACAGTGCACGTAGCCGCTGACCGCTGGTCTATCTGGTATTCTTCTTAAATGTGAATCCAGCAAATTTTTGA
>LQNS02278163.1:15718640-15730205 GCA_001587735.2 Parhyale hawaiensis
AGGTCTCTTAAAACTGTCTTTCTCTCAATTTCATGCCCATCACTGGTGGTATATTGCGTGGATTCAAAGAGTGGTTGATTTTTTCCGTATCTTAGCAGTTCAAATTTTGCTTCATTAAAGGTTACATTATTTCTTACCGACCATTGGCAGATACTTTCCAAATCTCGTTGCACAGATAGCACGTCTTCCACAGATTGCACAGCAGCTAGTATTCGTGTATCAAGGATCTCGAAGAAAAAATTTTGGACGGTATCGAAACCTACATAAAACAAGTCCGGTCTATGGAGAGGGTTTCCGATACATTTTAGAACTCTATTTTTACGTTTTTTCCACTTTTACTGATTACATTTGCTTAACAGCTCCAATTACAGGTCATGTGACGTAACCTATCTACATTGTAGTTCATAAAATGAATTATTTACACAGCGTCAGTAATCACTATTGCATTTAACTATAACCAAATACCAATTTTCGATGTCAAAGAGCAGTGAAGAATATTATTTTAGTCATTCCTATGGAAAAAGTTTTCAATTTTCTATGATTTATAATTAGAAATTGTAGAAGACAGACCGCTCTTTATACTAAAAATCCACGGATTTTGGTGCGCGTATCAGGATTTTCGTAAAAGAAATAATAAAATTTCGGCCCGGATCTTGCCTATGCGGTTTTTGGTGCGGGCAACTTGGTTCTTCACTATGCAGTATATCGGTAGGACCGCTAACTGTAATTACTGTATATTGGTTGGAAGTAATTTTTGTGAATCATTAGTTGTTTGGGCGCTTCACTAAATCAAACCTTATTTCCCAGAGTTAACCGAACAACGTGTTATAGCTGAATATGGACAAGAAGTATGGGGGGGGAGAGGGTATAATGACTTTCTCGCCCAAGTATAGCATTTGGAGCACGAAACTGAGTGAAATATATTACATTCCTAAAATTATGTTTGTAATTATACTACTTTGTTCAATTCGGAGTCCTAAATAATCTACGTGGAGAAAAACATTCTCATTGGTCCCCTTCTGGCTACGTCTCTGCCTATGTAAGTAACTTGCTACAGTGTATAGCCCAAAGTTATACTGTAGGTGGCAGAATGAGCGTCTGTAATATTGGGCGTATTTTAAATGTGGTTTACTTGCTTATGGTAAATAGTTACTGATAAAACTGATAGAGGTAAAGTCAACTTTGACCGCACCCTCAACTGGGAAACTCACACGCACTTATTTGTGCTGCGGACATAGGCCCACTATCCCCAGAGGAATGAGTGCGGCTGCAGTTGACCACGGGTCACCAAGAACTATGGTGCCAATGTGACGGAAGATTTAAATGACCCGCGACCCCCCAGCCCCTCATCTCTGAGGAAGGCAAGTTCCAACGCGGCGCAGTGCACCCACAACTGCCGAGTCAGCACACCTAGATCAGCATAGAGCCCACTTGCCTGGGTTGGCCTCGAGCCAGCGATACAAGGAGCTATAGAGCTGCGAACGTAAGCATGCTGCTACCGTGGCGGCATTAAAGAGACTAGAGAGAACATATGAGAAAGTTATGTAATTTTTTTTTCCGTGGCTTTTATCAAGCATGGGAAGAACCTGCGGACGACAAAAACACGTCATTTTTGGCTTGACGGATTTGTAAAATTTTATTTTTTTTTCGAATTGGGCCTTTACTACTACAAAATACCGTATATTCAACATACCAGAGTCCTGATATTAGCTGGACGACGTCAATATACTGCTTTCTTTTGGTAAAAGACGGAAACCAGTTAATGCATTCGCATTGTTTTCTACAACGTGTTGATTGCGTCGCAGGTCCAATGGCTGACAGTTTTTTGTAGGGTTTTAATAAAATGACGGAACGCGACAGCTGGCCTCGTGCTTAACGGGTAAAAACAAAGCAATTAAGCCCCTAGCAGTCTCCTGCGTCGTGTCCGGAGCTCTGATGCGCAAAAAACCAACAATGTTTCTTTCAGTCAACGCGGATGCCTTCAATACTGCAATGTTAACGCCCTGCCGGATGAAACTCAGCATTTGCAAGAGCTATGTAAAGTGTATATTCTAAAAAAGAATATAATTTTTACCTGTATTTTTCTCAAATCCTGGCCCCCCTCCCCCAGAATTCTTGTTTGCCCTATGGAAGCTCGGTTCTGCTACTGCCAATAATTTCGATATGATGATAATAATAATTTATATATTACGTCTTAAATCAGTCTTACATATTTCGTAGAAATAACGGTGTTTAGAACGTTATTTAGGTGCAACAGAAAGAGGTAAAGGAGTTATTCGCAGTGTTTTTCATAAAGAGCATTCTATGCCGAAGCCACATATGTATTCGCTACGAACAACCAGACGTGCAGCTTACTCGCCGTTCTGAAATATAATTCAACTCGGTAGCATAGATACGGTGGCATACATGAACGACATCCTCTCACCACGATATTCCCACGAATGTATAGTGTAGCCCTTAACATTGCACCCTGCTGCTGCTCCTCCCAAGGTCAATACTCACACACGAACGGACCAACTTCTAGGAAATTTATTGTAGACCTAACTTTCTACAGTGCAACCATTAACTGCATCATTTAAGATACGGCAATAATACATTCAGTGATTACTCTTTGCTTTGCGCAAAATTTACTTATATTTTTAAACGTGAGCAAAAGTTTTCACACCTCCTATCAACTTTTGTTGTCAGTAATACTATATATAGGGCAACGTTGAATGCATTACAGCTTTAGATTCAAGAAAATATTTTCCATTTTCTGTATCGTTTTAACGGGATAATACACTTTATTGTACTTGATGATAGAAGTATTTTTCCTATTCAGGATTTTTCCAGTAGCAAAAATTTTGCTTTCCAAAATTATTGGATCCAAACGAGATTATCTAACTTGTCATAGGTAACATCATTCCCAGCTAGATAATTTAATTTCAGTGACAAAACGCATTGTCAATCCAAAATAGACAAACACTCATTTTAATCATTTTTTTTCTTTGGAAGATCTCTGCATCTTGTCTGCCGAAAGCAGCGCAGTTTGCAGCTGTTTGCTCTTACTCAGAACGGCCAGAAGTTCTTGCAGTAAAACATGTGGCGATGAGAGACTTCACTTTAGGGACGTTTGCTTCTGCCTCAGACTCCAGTAATTAAAACCCTAAAGTTCCCTATGTCGAATGCTGGTCACGTCTGAATATTTCTTCGAGTCCAGCTTCAGTACGACTTGGGATATTTGTTGACAGAAAGCGAATATTTGCTTTTTGCTCTTGCCGAAGTATTTATGCGATATCAGTTTCACCACGAGTTATAATATTTATAGTTAAAATATGCGACTTGTTACTTCACTGTTCCTGCAGAAATATTCGTGAGCCCATTATTTACCTAAAAATACAGTAATATTTGCTTAGTTTCAACTGAAGCTCAAAGTGTTTTGCTTCTATTGGACGATATTCTAGTGATATTTACCAAAATATAGAATTATCCATGAACACCCCTTAATGATAGATAAAAATATAATACGCATCAGTAACTGTTGCATATTACTGTCATAGTAAAATGATCATTGGCTTTTACAGTCACTGATATTTTGCGAAATTAGTTACTTATGTGATAGTTTACTAGCATATTACTAATAAGCCAGTCTCAGTATAGTGTAATTATACGCAATCGAAAAATCACAGCCATTATGCTATGCGTGTACTACCGGCATCCCATAAGAGTCCGACAATTTTCGATTGGGCATAAACATAATTATGTAACTCTGTCATCTATAATTACCAATTAATTCTGCGTCCACATGCACTTCTGCAGATGAATGTGCCTTAGCAAAATAACGATCAGAGCATGATCTGAAACCAGAAGGCTCCCCATTGAAGGTTGACTTAGGTTTGGAACCCTTAAATCTTTTATATTGAGGAAATAAAGAAGAAAAAAGAGAGAGAATTACAAACGAGGGTAGAAAGCAGAAATAGAGTTAAAATTTGGTTAGCGAAGAAATTCGAGGAAGTACATAATGCAAAAATTCAATATCTATCACTCTTATTGTATGTGATAAGACTCATAATAATGATAAACGTTTATTACAAACTTGATATTGCCATGTTTTGAATATTTCTTTGTGTATCGAATCTTTTCCTTCTCTGGCCCCTACCTGCCAATATTTCTGCAGTAAATCATCTTGGCTTTTTTTTACTATTTCCTCATGTTCTCTTCGTTTCAGATCATTTAATGACTCCAAGTCCATACCGCAAAAAACCTTTAATATCAAAAGTGTAAGCTCCACCGCACGTATCAACTATATAGCTAAGTTGACTTGGCCATAGACTGCCCCTTAATTACGTGACTCTCCACTGCCTGAATTCTACCAAAATACTCGGCCTAACGACAACTTGATTTACAACATGCTATTTTAGCCTCTGGGATAGAAAAGAATTCGGTTACGGAAGTGACAGCATGGCGGTTTTATGTAAACTTCACTATTCTTTTAGTTAACTTAGGCACCTCAAATAAAAAGTAAACTGTTGATCGGTAAATCAACAAATATCATCTTCAGCGAAAAAAAAAAAATTGTGCAATAAAAGCCATCGGTAAGTGACAACATCAATAATAAAATTATTTTAAGTCATTTTACAATTTTAGGATTTGAAGATAGTCGTTCTCAGATTGCCTATATTATGCGAATACATTTTACTTTCTCAAAACTTGACATCATTGTTAACATCTCGTTTTGTACCTACTGGAGATGTTTTGCTTACTTATAAAATATGAAATTTCGTCAATCAACGAAGGGACTTGCTCCCAGTTTTGACTAAACAATTAGGTTTGGTGTGGTTTATAACTTAGCATATTAACCATTACCTCCGTCTCCATTATGCACGCATAGAAATTAATTACCTCAGGCCGCAGGCAGCTGGTGTAGCTAAGTCGCGGGCGCTCTATTGCTTCACTGGAGTGGAATGGATCCATAATAAATGAAGTACCAGCAGCCGACGCCGACTGTCGCAACCGACTCACCTTAAGATTCACGCGTAAACCGCTTGCAACTCCGACATTCTCCTGAACTTAAATCTGTGGTTTGTTTAGGAACTTTCAGATGCAGCTTTTGAACTACAACATTATTTTGCATTTTAGTACATTTGTTTAGAAACAGTTTGGAGCCCAACATTCTTCTCGCCTCTGTTCCTTATTTGGTTGGTGAATATCCGCATTGAACCTTGAAGTTATATCGACTTCGTAGTTCATAAACATCTGCATAAAAGTACAAAGTTCTCCTGAAATTTCAGCTGTATTGTGTCAGTGAATATCTGCATAAATCTTTCGGATACATCATATTCCTGAAATTATAGCTGCATTTTATCAGTGGGTGTCTTCATACAGAGTTAGTACAGCAGTTTCCTGCAGCTTCAGCTGTACTGTATTTTGTTAATGGATCTCCGCATACAGCGCTAAAGTATACAGTATGTATATTCCTCTGAACTTCCAGCTGTATTTTGCATCTGAAACATTCTCGTGATCTTAAATCTGCAGTTTTTAAATGCACGACGGCGTGCTAGTTTTCAAAAACAGCATTCTAGGTTTCATTCTGAGATAATGTCGTTTAATGTCGCTGTAGCAGTCTGTAAACAACATAATTCAAAATGTTACCGACGGATCTTCATGAAATTTACAGGAACTGTTAGGAGTGTTGCTAGCAAAGTATTCAAATAGTTTCGCGGTCCGGAGGCCGAGGTTGTCCTCATCACATTCCAAATGACCCTGTTACAGGCGTGCGAAATTTAAATACCTACTGGACTCATACCTGCTGAAAGTGCCAGATAAACCTGCTGTAAGCGGCTACGTGAACTGTACGTGGGGATAACTCGCTGTTAGCCATCCCGCTGGTCACAGACTGTAGCGTCACCTCTGCACAAGATGGGTGGCATATAAAACGCCACCTGGACCTCATCCGTAGAATCATCAAGATAATCAAGGTGAGGTAGGAACAGATGATAAAATTTCGGTGATGATCCGCCAGTGCGTTTGTCAATTTGTCCGTCTGTCTACCATTCTGTCTTACACCATTACGTTGATTGGCGGAAGTTAGCGCTTTCGGAATGCAATAATAAGCTGCAAATTTGAACTTAAGGTTGCAGCCCACCTGGGGTTATGAACTTTTTTACTGTTATTTTTTGTGTTCAGTGGCGGATGGATGTTAAGGTTACTTGCTGTTATACAGAATGTGTTCACACCTGCTCCTATAAATGGGCTGATATTATACCTGTTTGGGCCCCGCACCATATGTAATTCCTTCGATTAAAATGTCGTCTTAAGCATACTCAAGTAAGCTTGAGACGACAAAGTCTTCCTCTCCTGATCTCTTAAACGTGTGCGTGTTGATATAGAGAAACGTTCAACTGTTTTTTAAACGGCGCACTTATGCAAGTTACTTATTAGATCCGATATCTAATAAAGCATTCAAACAGAGGTATAAAGATTACGTGATGCAGTTGTACTAATATAACTATTGTTATTTGTTGCTCAAAAAGTTTCACAAATTTCTCTAGCCGCTGCAGCTACTGTAAATTACTTTTGTCTATTGTAGTTTGAAATATCTTTATAATTTGTATTACAAGATACAACTGTGCGTAAGAAGCCTATCGAATATGTGAACCTATTGCTGTTATATCTTTGTGTTTTCAATAAGGCTGCTTTTAATGATTATTTGTTATTAAAGTGGTATTACTGAACTCATATCATCTGTTAACCCAAAACATCTGGAAAACTCCACTGCAATATTTCAGCAACGAATACCCCTTGTTGCGGATTGTTACAGCTTGAGGATATAGACGTAGTAATTCAATGCATCTTTTATCTTCTCATTAATGCCCAAATGCAACTTTCTCTCAGACTCTACCACAATATTTAATCACCATAATGTCATCGTTATATACTAGTTGTCGCAGACTTGTTTGGTACTAACATCGATATTTTTTCTTCCACAGTTGAACGCTGGAAAGCCAAATCGTTACCAACCACTTCACGGGAGAGGCTCCAACGGTGTCGGTAATTATTCAGTGAAGGGTAGACACTTTTAATAGATTAATTGCTATATTCAACGCATCGAAACCCGAAATTTTGGCATTGTATCTTTTCTTTTGGAAAGAGTCTCTTGATTCGTCCATTATTTTAGTCTATTTAGTAGGCTGAACACTATAGCTTTCAAATTCTGATCACCCCCTAATAGCTGAGTTGTTAAGATTGCTGACTCGCTCATTATCAGTTCTGACGTCCGATCTCAAACCAGGAGGAAAATAGCCTCATCATTCTTAGCTACTGGCGAAGAGTGGCAGTGGCCTAGCTTTTGAGTCGGGGGTCAATCGAGCCTTTCGTCTATGTGTCGCCATAGCTCGGACAATCTGTGGTTGAGTGCAGCCGTCCTCCGCTAAGCTCCGGTGTACATTTACCTGCAATGCGAACCAATGTGCATGTGGGCTTCCTACCCAGGGTGTGCGGTCAGGGCGACTTTCCTTCTTATACCTGCAGTAGCGGGGGGTTAGAAAAAATTATATTCAACTCAGAATCGCTGGTTCCTGTCCGTCTGCCAGTCGGGCGAACACTTATTACGTTTGATGGGTTTGGTCTGCGTCTAGTTCCAAATGCCGCAGCGCAGGTACTGACCCTAACCACGAATTGGGGCCAGTGCTCGTGTATTTCCCAGTTGGGGTGTGCCGTCAAGTTCCCTTAACCTTTACCTGTAGCTTCGTCACTTATGTATATGAATGTAACCTAGTATATCTCGTTTCCTATGCTTATATCCTTGCAATGCTGTAAGCGTGACCAGCTTGAGCTGTCTTTGTGTTCCAAAATTGAGCTTTCTTATTGAGTCTGTTATGACTCCATCCTTCATTTTGTTCGGGAAAGGTAAAGTCTAAAAACTTTTCAGCATTAGCGCTGCAAAGCCTCAAAATGGGGGAAAACAAGACAAAGGTAGCTGTTCGTAAAGGCATTGTAACAAAAACTCGGTCGGTATCAATGGGCAAAAACGAATGTTTTGAATTATCAATTAATCAGACTTGCAATGTTCGAATTGCCTCTTTGTGTAATAAAATTAGTTTATTGTTACAGAAATTGCTCCGTTACAGATGGACAGATAGTTCGAAAAGCATGTTTTTACGCTTTGATGTTGACCTCCTAGCTTGTAATAAAATATCTTTACGGACAGCTATTTTCGTCTGCACTGACTTTTCAAATATATGGTATTGATAGATACCTGTCCAATCTGCGGTATTACTTTACATTCCTACTTTTTTATATTCGCTCGATTTACTGTATTCATTTACCTCATGACATCATCAGGTATGTTTTCTTCTTTCCAATCAATTATGCTTTAGTGACTACAAGGATCGATCTCTCAATAGCTCAATTACTGTAATATGATTCCCATTAAATTAGTCAATGATGCTTATTGACCTACAATTATCATATTGGTCCTTCAAAATTATGTTTTCTCTGAGTACTTTACTTTCCATCCGTGCGGTAGGGTGTCGGTCAATTTAGTTGTCTGTGAAGAACGTATTTTTACCTTTTTTGGCCTTAGGTTTCACGACGATGTACATCATATATTCTCTATTTCATTTAGATGCAGTGCTGGAAAGGTATTTATTCCATCACTGTTGCTTTTATTTGTATTCGTACATTGTGTTGATATTTATGCATTATCTATGCATAATGCCCAGATTCATATAAGTTGATTATTTTTCGCTTGATTCGTATTTGTCTATATATTAGGTGCAATTTTTAGCGATTAATTCTGGATTTTAAATAACTGCTACTATTTCTTTATCTACTATGCTCTCCAGGAGATGATTTCAGCTACTATGATGACCGGGTAAGTCATTTTTGATTTGTAGTGAATCATTGTATCTGGTAATCCATTGTGTTTTGACAGCCAAACTCATAATAGTAGATCTATACAGATTTCTATCAGTAATTTCTTATTATCACTACCACTCTCACTCGACTATGAAATCAATATATATATATATATATTTAAATATAAACTAATACATTTCTCTAGGCCTAACACTTTCACCTACAGTCCCGTTCTATCGTTGCTTCGAACTTACACAAGTATTGCTCTATATCGCATATATATTTTGAATAAAATACAACATTTATTCACGTCCAACATCTGTATCGAGCCTCGCATTTGACACTATCAGGCACCAGCGGTGCACTGGCGGTTTGTCATGAATATTGGCCAGAATATGTTGTTATACCGCTGTGCTGTATCTTTAGCCAATGACATACGTCGGGGCTATCGACCTCAGGCTCCGCGCGGGTTGCTGCTCTGGCGCAGAGATAGCTGGACTTTTGTAGTTAAATATGTCATGAAATTAATGTAAATTTGAGGGAGATGCTTTGTGCCGAACGGGCTGTTTTTGAATATGTCATGAAATTAATGTACATTTGAAAGGGATGTTTTTCTTTGCGGAATCGGCTGTTTTTAACACAAAAATGCCATGAATTTAATGAAAATTTGAGACAGATGTTATGTGTCAAATTGTGGAATTGGACGTTTCTAAATTAAATGGGACATGACTTTAACGTGAATTTAAAATAGAGAGGGATGGTTGCAGTGAAAATGGCCGTTCTCATATCAATGCATCATGAATTCAATTTAAATTTGAGTGATATCTTTCAAGTAATGAGCTGTTTCTTACTGAAATGTGCCATGTGTTTAATGTAAGTTTATTGCAGTGGTGTAAAGTGAATTGCCTGATTCTGCTTGAAAGTTCAGCAATATTTTGCATTATATGAGTTCTGCCTACGTTGTTATCTCTCATTATTGCGGATGCTTCTAGACCTGATGTAGTTGCAGCTTGAATTGTCCAATCATTAACTGATGATAAAAAATCTGGAACTCGGTGATAATATCATCCAAATCGCCAATATTATAACTCTGGGTGTATTTCATCGCTTCGTCCAAGTTTCTCCTTTAGTACATAAAACGTAATCGGAAGGAACCGTTTAAGTAGCTAGCAGGAGTGTTACGGGCGTTTTCATTTGCGTTTTCATTAATCTTTCGAAATAGATTACGAGCTGACATACCGGAACAGCTACAGCAAGGCCGCCGACGCACCAAGGAGACAAGCGACGTGCAACGCGACAAATTAGGCCGGGGCCCCACAGAAAGCAAGAAGCGACGCAATGCGATGTTTACGGGAGTCGTGTTGCAGCAACGTACGGGTGTCGCGAGGCATCGCAGTTGCGGCGGTGGGGCAGCAGACTGCTGTACCCTCCGTTATATTTTGTCGTGCAACAAATTTGTCGCGTTGCACGTCGCTTGACTCGTTGGTGGGTCGGCGGCCTTAGTGATTGATAAATCTCTGGTAACTCTTATTTTTTAATTAATTTATATAGCAACCTTAGACAAGGAACTAACCATATATTGTGAGTGTTTTTCTATACGTTATATCAGCAAGAAAAGATAACTTCGTTTATATAGGCACGTATTGCTGGACAGCCATCACTAACTTTCTATTCGTGAACACTAGCATGACATGAAATAATCATTATAATTATTGTCGTTTGCAACCATTGGCTTATGTTTAGGAATATGCGTGTCTTGCTTGCAAAATTGCATTCATCGCGTCACATAGACAAACTAGCTTGTTTGGCTTTAAATCCCACTTTTAGCTGGCAAACAATTTATTTAATTTTACATAGCATACCCTAGGAAGCTTTTACAAAGAGTGAACTGTCAAACATGCAGCAGTGTGTCTATGCTCTGCAGTATACTGTACTTTTTAAATTGATTTCCTCTACAAAAAAAAACTCTTTAACCTGCGGTAGCTGCAGCTCAGAGTGCTGAGCCCATGACGCTGATCGTTACAGGTTCGCATGCCAACAAAGGCCAGCGAGCACTTGTGGCACTTCACGCCCTGACTTAGCATTAAATAGCAGAGCTGCTGTCGTGGGGGCACTTATCTTTCCCAAAAACGAGTAGGGTAGGGGGTTATGGGTCGCTGCATTAGAGCCTTCCGTCGATGGTTTTATAGCTCTTGATTATTAGTTGTCGACTGCAGCCCTTCACTCTCTGGGCCCTGTTGCCCTATATCTGCAGTACGAGACCGTGCAGGTGGATGCCTCCGCAAGGGATGCGGTCAAGTAAAGTTTACCTTTACGACGTAGTGAGTGTATCTAGAGAAGGGCTTACACGCCAGGCTGCCTCTCATGACCCTCGAAGAATTTCCCGCCAGAATCAGAGAGGCCTCACCCTATTGTGGCCAGAACGTTCCTAAGCGCTCAATATACTGTTGCCTAACCTTTACAGTATCGCAAGAAATCTAAAGCGCTGCTCAGAAAAGAACCCTTAGGAGTGAGCGCTCCTTTTAGTCGTAACTTTCATCACCGTCAAATATTTACCTCCGCCAAGAAGGTTATGTTTTCGTCGTGTTTGTCTGTATTTCTGTCTGTCTCTTTGTGTGTCTGTCTGTCACCAAGATAAGTCAAAAAGTTATGAACCGATTTGGATGAAATTTACAGGGATTGCTAGGTATGTTAGGAGGAACAGATGATTAACGTTTGGTGAAGATA
>LQNS02278163.1:15737672-15777603 GCA_001587735.2 Parhyale hawaiensis
TCATTCCTACGTGAGGCAATGCCTCACGTAAGCAATGCCGCTCTCCGATTGGATAAGCCACTCAGCCAGTTTAAGGGAAAAGTTTACTCGCAACGCTCCCGTAGGATAAATAGAGAGGGTGAGCTCCTCTCTATTAGAACCTCCTTGAGTTAAATAAAAATGTTCAATGCACAACGCCGCTGAAAGCTTCACTAGGACGTAACAAAAGCTCCAGCAGGAGCCGGAATGCGTTTAGAAACTGCCCATCTGTGTTTTCATTAGCCTATGAGCTGAACGACCACTCATGTAATAGTCATAAGATGAAATAGTGTGGCCCCAGCGTTAGAAATTGTTCTGGTCATATTAAGTAGTACGGGTAAATGTGTGCTTCGATTTGATCAGCCTACATTTTACTATTTTATAGAACTGGTTTCCACATCAGCAATGTGCCCTCGCCTTAGTTAATTACAAACCAGTGATTCTTAAAAGAGCGCAGCCAGCTCAATTCTGGGGAGTAGAGTGCCAACGTTGGCATTTAACATAGGTTTCAATCTGTGTATTTTAGGTGTAAAGACCGTTACAATGGAAGAAAGGATAAAATAGCTGCAAGAAAGAATGATAACAAGTATCCCTTCGATTCAAAAATGATTTACAAGATTTGTTGGGCACTATAATGCGTAAAACATTCACAGAGGCAAGAGTAGTTCTATTGCCTTGATTCAGGAAATTTTAAAATTACTACTCGTTATATTTATTTTCAGGAAAACAAGGATGTATCAATTCTTCAATTCAAAGGCAACTTCCAATAGGCTAAATGTTCCTAAAAGGGAAAAGTATTTTTGAGAATTTCTAAAAAGAAACTTGCAACGTTAACTCGTAAGAAAAGCATCCTTAGCTTAGATAGGAAGAAGGAGCAAGAGCCCGAAGATGAAAGGCTTAACGAGGCTGGAAGGCTGAAGCCAGGCTGCACGAATGGCTGGTAGAGTGTGATTGGTAGAAAGGCTGAAGCAGCATTATTAACTGGATCAATCAGCCAACAGTATCGAAAATAAAACTTCTGGGCACCAGCGGCTTGTTCCTTCCCATTGAAGCTCCTTGGCACGCACTGGTTCCCATTTTATCCTTACCCAATAAGTCTCACGAAGTCGTATCGATGTGAGACATGTTTCTCGTATTTGATTTAAAAGATAAAAAAATGAATTAAGTATTTTAAAAGTACAGATTTAAGAGCCAAACGGATTTCTTCATATTTGTTCATATATGTACCAGTAAGCTACTATGAGGTTGAGTTATTCAATACTATTTTAGGAAAGACTAGCACGTGGAGTGTGGGATATCCAAACTGACAATATAGTGACCACTCAGTTCTTTTTTGCAAGAAAATTTCATGAAGGAATCCTTACAACTTTTGACCTACGTTGACGAGAAACCATCAGCAGACGAACAAACAGGTGTACGGATGTTCACCAAAAGTTATTATGTTTCACCTAATGTACCTAACATTCTTTGTAAATTTTATGATGATTTGTCCATGAATTTTTGAGTGATTTAAGCGATAGACTAACAAACAGCTCGACAAATTTTGACGGAAACATAACCTCTTTGGCCGAGGTCGCTATTGTTTTTTTTTAACATGTTTCTTGCGATTGCCTCAGACGTCACGTTGATGGAAATATCTTGACTTTAACTGGGCCAGACTATGCTACCTCACAACTAAGAATGCTTTCCGAAAAGATTACACCAGAACAAAGAATCCTTGTAACACCTCCCGCCCGTGGAGAAATAAATGGTTTTATTATTTTTATTGTGGCATAGAAACGCAGCCGGGTAGAAAAGAGGTGCGACATAGGCTGTTCATTTTACGATAGTTTGTACCATTCATTATATTTGTTTCATCCTCCAGATGTCTCAAATGGATGACATGAGCGAGGCATCGCCTGTGGAGACAATCGGCATTCCGGGACCAATGGGCCCCACAGGGGCTCCGGGCCTACCTGGGCCACCAGGACTTTCTGGCATAAAGGGAGCCGAAGGACCGAAGGGAGAGCGAGGCTACGAAGGCATGAAGGGCAACAAAGGAAATGAGGTATGAACATTGTTTTATACATACATTTCGCTCATCAATATTGTACACTCTTGTTCAACATTTTATACGTATAGGCGCGCTGTTATCTACATTCTTGCTCATTTAAAGAGACGTCTATAACGACCGTGTAAAGGTCATGCCAGACACCGAGGACAAAAGATCGGTTGTACCTACCATAGCAAGTCGCTCACCGGCCGACTGCGTCTAAAACTTAAAGGCACAAGCTTTTATTGCAGCAGTAACCATAGGCTCAAATATTTTGTGGTCTCGCCATCAAGCAGATTTCTCCCGCTAAATACAAATATGTGACTTTCGACCTTGCACAGGTCAAACGGAACTGAGCCGTATGCCGGCTGTTCCAAACTGTAAATGCTTGCCGGAAATGTGTGGTAAACACACGTGCGTTTGAAGCACGAACAGCATTTACTGTGCAGACATCGTACTTTACTCATCACCACTTAGGGGTCTTGCGCATTTAGCCTCGTTTTCAAGTAGCTATGTCTTGCTGCTTACAATTTGAAATTAATTCTATAAGTTTGTACCTAGAATATAAATTAATTAAATCTTGAAGTCGTTTTTTCACCACTCTGCAGTATAGCCTGATCACCCTACTATTCGGCATCGAAGGTTAAACTTACAACCGGTCAATCTCATGAAGAACACATGCACGCACGTTAATTAGATATGCCAATCTGTGTTAACGATCATAAAAAAGCTGCAAAAATGATTTCTCAGCCGGCCTAAAAACAAGGGCCATAAGGATTCATTATTTTTTTGTATTTTTCATACGGGATATTGAGATCCAGCTGGCCGAGAAAGCGACCCTTTGAGTAACGTAGGGGTTTAGAAATCATTATCTTCAAATTTATTCAAAGTCCAACTGGCCGGATTCCTGATATTTTTGACATTTTGAGTAACGAGGTGGTGTAAGAATAATTATTTTCCAGGGTATCCAAGGGCCGGCTGGCCGGGTCGGCGACAAAGGAACAAGAGGTCCTCCTGGCATAGACGGTATTCCTGGCCGGCCGGGACTTGACGGTATGGCGGGAATCAAGGGACAGAAAGGAGATCCAGGCCCAGCTGGAGTGGGGCGGCCAGGACCCAGAGGACTTAAGGGATTGAAAGGATCCCAGTTCTACAGCCCTGAGGAAGTCAACGCCATGGTTATGTCGACGATCCAGAGGTTCACCTCGGGAAGCCCAGAGGCTCCGGGCCAACTCAGAGATCGTAAGTCCCACATGCAGAGGTGTCGTGGAGGACAGAGAGAACATCTTACTCTACCTACATTAAAATAAATATGCAGCTTCTTCCTAATGGCGGTTGAAGCAAGTTCACCCCGAAAGATTGGGCAAAGAAAATCTTTGTATTGAAGAAGTCATTATTATTATTATCATCGTCACGCTGGAAACATTCAAAGGTGCATACTTGTGACCCTGCGCCCATGGCAGACTAAAAAGGCCACAATTTTAATTTCCTGTGGTCGTGCGAGTTTTTTGCTCTCACTGTTGGGCCGCAGTTCCACAAGTAGGAATACTACTGCTCGCCTCCGGCTTTATCCATCCAATCATTGTTTTACCTAGTAATTGTGCATATGCTTTGCTTTCATCATCATCACCATCTCTATTATATTGTATATTATTATTGAGAATTGGTGTTCTTCTTTAAGAGTAGCTAGTACAGCGTCTTTCATTACTATTGTCAGCATGATTCCGTAGTATCTTAGTATTTCGCTTTCATCATCCATTAGCATGCGTGCATTACAGCAATCATACGTTAGACTATGCTTTTCTTTCTCCATAATAATTATATATGAAATTTTCTTTGTCATTAGCACGAACATGGCACACCAAAAAGCTTGACGTTGGCCCTACGTACACCTACAAGCAACAAATACAAGCTTGCCGTGTTAAACGGAATTCCATTTCTCATAAAATGAACTGGAAATAGTCTCTTGAAACTGAACTGCTATGGTAATTTCATTTCGGATTGATTAAGTGGACGATATAGTTGCAGCGGAAGCTTTTGTTCTTTCCAAACAGTGTCCCAGAGAGTGGAGGTTTCATTCCCGAAAGGTGAACCCGGCGAACCTGGAATGCCCGGAATGATGGGCCTTAAAGGCGAAGAGGGCCCCATGGGTCCCGTGGGACCACAAGGAACTACAGGCAATATGGGACCAAGGGTAAGTGTTAATTTGTGTACTTATATTCATCGTATTTTCTGCAATAGCCTCCCGTAAAAAATGTTCACGCTTCCCTGATTCTTGTTTCTGGCTCTATTCTATCATGGGGGAAAAGACTGAATCTTTAACAGTATAAGGTGTAAATACAACGCCATTTTGTAGTAGGAATAACAGTGTACAAAGTACATCGGTCCATACAGGCTTCAAGAATAAGCTCTCATACGATAGTATTATAAGCTTCGCGCCATGTAGTGCGATTAATATTACTATCAATCCTTCCAAAATCAGGCAATGTTATTAAAGAAGTTGACACAGCAGGGCCTTCTAGACCTTAGGAATAAAATTTAAGCTTGCCAGATAATAAATAAAAATATTAGCATGATAGATAACAATATAAGTCTGATAACTAAAAGTATTAGCTTAATGAATAGAAAACAACTATCCTGATTTATTTGTCGGTAAAGATAATTAACAGTAAATTACTATGTTACTAAGTTATGTGAGTATGGAAGTAATAATATTCGATATATGCACTCGAATAAAACTATAAAACACTTCCACTACGCCCGTTGGTCTTCATACAGTTGAGCACGGCGGCTGGAGGCGCCTCCAGAGATGTTTTAATTTTCCATCAGTTTGCGTCCAATTTCCTGGAACGAATAAAATTTGCTTTGACCCTCGACAATATCCGCTGCCTGAGATATTAACAATTGCAGTTCTATCATATTTAAAAGGAAAATTTATACTACGAGTAGGACTTTTATGGCAAGAAAAGGAAATGAAGGACTTTTTTTTTGCTGAAAAGTACTGACAAGTTCCTGAGAAGTGGTAAAAAACATTACATCTGGGTAAGCCCCGCTGTAATTCTAGAAAATGATTGCTTACCGTATTTATTTACAAAAGATACTAAAATAATTATTGAACTCTCCGAAGATTTAATATCCGCGTTTCAGAGGGTCGTTCGCAACAGCTTGAAATTGGAATTCTTTACTTCGTTCATAATTTCCTTATCGTAACAAGTGTAATCAATCTAGGAATATTTCAATTGTGGTAGAAAGAATGATGTTCTGTGAATTAGATATGAAGTAAACATTTACTGAATATATTTATTTCTAGGACTCTTCACGAGTCTGCAAGGACAGGTGCACTGAATTGTATGAAGAAATGCATGAAATCGGCGATGTATAGCGCTGACACTAGAATTACAACAAAGCTAGATACTCTAAGACATTTACACTAGCATGTTTTTTACCTCAGCATCTATAAACAAAACTGTTTAGCATACATCATTATTATCCAATAATCGATCTTAGCACTTTGAAATAAAAAATTTGACAGGCAAGGGTATCGTCGAAGATGTTGATAACATGCCTACGCAGACCGTGTTTTCTCAGTGTACCTGAGACAAACTCCATTTTCAAGCTGCAATCAACTGAGTCAAAACATCAATTCTGCTAATTTCAATTCACCAATTTGGATAAATAGGTATATATTCAGACATTAATACATCAATAGGAAACTGCTGACGAGCGAGATGTTCGGCATGCCGTTTCAAGTGGAATCGGATACCTGAAACTGAGTTCAAAGTGGCAAACTCAATGACCATGATCTGTATTTCAGACAAGGTCGAGTTGAAGAGAAACCCACAGTAGTAGCAGACTAAAGCTTCCGACATTGACTCTCATGGCCGCTGGTTCAAACCTCGCTATCAGCTAGGCAAATTCTTCGTGGCGTTTTATGTGGTTTGTCAGCAACCGGTCTGCGTACTGCTGTGGGTTCACTGACCTTTGCCAACAATGGGACAATGGGAAGGGTCGGGAGAGGGAGGGGCACAGATTGACGAAAGAGCCTTCCGCTACTGCCACCATAGCACTAGACGATCTGTGGTCGACTGCACCCGTATACTACTCTGCGGTCTGTAGGCCTATATTTGCAGCACAAACCAGTGGGTGTGTATGTGTGTGTTTGGGCTTCCTAGCTGGGGGTACGGTCATATTGACTTTATTTTTAGTTGTTTATTCCTGTGCAGTTATCCCAGTCAATGATGCTTGGGTATTCACAGAAGTATGAATAAGTAAATACAACATTCAACTTAATCGGAATTTTTACCCTCTCGGTCCCAAAACCCCTGCCCTCGCCATGAGGCTCTAGAACAAGCTCATGATCGACACTTTCATTGAGGTCACTTGAGCTCCACCTCCCGTTATTTTCAATCGTAAATAAAATACAAACATTGACTCCAAACAGGTTGTAAAATGTATTGTCCAAATATCCAGAGCAAGAAACAAAGCGCTGGTTTCAATATTGAAAACTTTGATGCGGGAACTGGAGTTCCCGACGGGAAGGAAAGCGCTAAGGCTTTTTTTTATTCGATATTATCCCGACGCCACCGAATAAATGCATTTGATATTCCGAACAAACAGATGACAACAGATGATACGCTCGTACAATGGTACTTGAAAAGTTTAGGGTATTTTCTACCCGAGTTTATTCATTTGGGATTAAAATACTAAATGTAAAGTCTATTGTACGAACCCATATTGAGCCCATACTGAGAACCCAAATTTTTGCAGGGAGAACCAGGATCCAGCGGCGAGCCTGGGGACCCGGGAGATAAAGGTGGCAAAGGTGAACCGGGACCACCTGGGCCGGTGTCCTTCTCCAACGGTACCGTCGTGGTCATCAAGGTGGGTCCCTGGTGAAAGAAATTAGGCTATGGTCATTAATCTTACCATTATTATTAATGATGTCATAATACCACTCTTGGATGTCAAGAGATTTATTTCTACTCACATATCTACGTTCTCATCACTTCTGTCAAGGAGTTATGTTATTGTCCGAGTTTGTCTGTCTGTCATGCTGTCCGTCTATCTATTAGCAACAAACGGTAACTCAAAAAATTGTTTAAGGATCTTCACTACAATTTAACGAAGGATTAGATATTTTACGAAGAACAGATAATTGAATTATGGTTATAATCTGTCTGTTTATTTCTTTGTCTGTTTGTTTACTGTTTTTTAGAAAAATAATTAAAAAAAATATGGACGGGTCTCCATGAAATTTACAGGAGCTGTTGGTCCGTCAGTCTGTTTGTCACTTGTCTGTCTGCCATTTCATCATTTAGTAAAGTGTTGCTTGGAAGAGGTCTGCTCTCTCAGAGTCCATATCTAGTTGTTAATATGATTATAAAAAATAGCTATCACGCTCAGATGTTATGGGACGTACTGATCTGAGGGCACTTTTATGCAATTCTAAGACCCTCGAGTACTACTGAGCAGTAAATTGGGTTAAGGCATTATAAGGGTTTTTTCTATTTATTTAAATAGAAAATAAACACTTTTGTTGTGATCAAGGGTAAGCAAAATACAGCAATTGTTGTAATCGCATTTGAATTGAACGCAATAAACCAACAGGGGATGTTTTGGGCTTCTACTCATTGCTGGCACTACGGTTTCTGCAAGATCTGCGCAGATAAAGTATGCATTATTAAAATACACGTAAGAGCCAAAAGATATATTGGGATTTCTAGCCATGGCGCGAAAAACCGAATCCACTGTTCAATTAACAGCGTACAAGTTTTCTCGCTTCTTTAAGCTCGCTGCAGACGATAGTCTTTTGTCCTGTGTTTTCACTTCACCGCGTTCGAATATTTTGCATTGTCCTTGCAAACACGACTGAGAGTCAACCAAAAGTTTCGATAAAATGTTTACCGTCGTATTCTCTGGCTCAGCCCGTAATACTAGTGCAGTGTCTTGTGTCTTTGCAAAATTATAGCGAATGTCGTCTCCAAAAGCATTGTTTACACTGACAGAGCTAGGTACGCGTTCGAACGCGGTGAAGTGAAAGCACAAGACAGAAGACTATCGTCTGCACCGGGCCTTACAGACCGAAGCAAACCCACGTTCTTTACTACTATTAAGAACCATTTTCTGGTATGGGTTCTTTCCGTATTAAAAAAAAAAATTCTACCGTAACACTCGTAAACGACAATAAAGTGTTTCTTATTTTATATTTACGGAGTGCAGCTACATACATAGCGTGTCGTTTGAATTACACCGGGAAAATTTCCGGTGTTTTTGGATTATTGACGTCAGAATGTGACCAGACAGACATATTTTTGTGTTTAATTTTCAGGGACAAAAAGGTGACGCTGGCGGAGACGGATTCCCCGGCAAGAGGGGGCTTCGGGGTCTTATGGGTTCCCCTGGCCCTCGGGGACCACCTGGGCCACCTGGAGGTGGGTCAGATTTGTCATCAGGCTTGATTTTACTGACCTCATAAGAGTCAGCTCCCTGGAGGTAAAATAATATCCCAACAAAAACACGATAATAGTGATGCTATATGAGCTACTCGTGTGCGATACCTACTCATCACGTGGTACAAAATGTGCAGTTTGGCTTTTTGCTAGCGTAACAGTGATAAAAAAACGGAGACAGTCTAATATTACCATTGCATAGTAGAACAACGCAGAGTATTCGTTTTGGCGGAGACACCACGCATCACGAAATGCACATCCGCTTAACTTCTGCAGGTATTGATGGCTTCGATAGCGACGTGGGGGGCATCAAGGGCCAAAAGGGAGAGCCTGGACCCCCAGGGCCCCCAGGGACTGGTAGCGTCGGAGGACTGGGGCGTGGGGCCACTTACGTTGACGGTGGACTTTTCGGAATTGTGGTACGTGGGTAACAAAAGTTGTTTTTTTCTTCCAGTATTTTGGTAATGTATGACATTGTGCTAAGTGAGTATTTGAATTTTTTCACGTTATCCATGTATTTCTCTGATTCCTGTTATGGTAGTAAGTGTATGTAAGGAATTATTTTCCTTCACAAGGGAAAGGAAATATTCTGATATTTGATTTCATGGCCAAAAATATTTTTTTCGCTCAATAAGCATTGATCTAAAATCTGGTGTTGAGATAAGTGGTGTGAAAAATATAATTTTTCTCTTTTAGAATTGTTTCAGTTTAGTTATATCAGAATTGGGTGCAAAGCAATCTTTTCTAATGCTTATTTTCCATCAAATTGGCATTATGGTTCACTTTCTGAGAAAAATATTTCTAATTTCCAAGCACATATTCTAACTTCAGTTACTAAGGGGTGATGTATTGAAAATTTCCTAACTTTTCGTAATGAGTGGTTGCTTGAAATGAATTTATATATGTATTTGTCTTTAAAAAATTTATACTGTAGCCAAACCATTGATGTTTGCATGATCCCACAAGTTTAACAAAAAGTTTTAAAATGAGATGTAATAAATTGTTGACATCCTTATGAGTGTTACGTGAAGGTATATTTTTGCAATTTGCTGTAGTTTACAGTTCCATTGACTTTGAGACTATGGCTGTCACTACTAACGGAACTACCAATAGAAATGAGGGCTCTACTGAAAGTCAGCTTTGTAGTGCAAACAAAAATTGAAATAAAACTTATTACGACACTGAAATTTCAAAATGGAGCGATTGAAGTAGCGAACACATGAAACGTTGGTGAAGATTCTGCTTCGGCTCCCTGCAGGTGGGACCTCACTAGAAATTAACCTGTTTTCGTGACAGACCAAATAACACTTTTTTTTGCCACATCTTTTAGTTTGGTTTCTCCCAGGCGCGATCTTGTCACAAACCAGGCTGTGGAACCAACCAAATGACATTTTAGGCAGAATTTCTGATTTTTTTTCCAGGAGTGACCACGTTAGATAATCGGCAACGGGACTGACTCAATAACACTTCCCCAACAAACACAGAAGTGAGCTTAACTGAAGTACGGATTTAACATCTCTGTTTTTTATCATGGTTAATTTCTTCAGAAATCCTGGTTTCATGTTTTCCAGGCTCGACCTCGTAAGAAACCAGGCTACGGGACCGGCATGGGAGCTGAAGAGGGAGAGATTATCCCGGATGGGGCCAACGGTATCGGCGGGATGCAAGGTCTCCCCGGCCCACCAGGTCCCATGGGCCCACGTGGCCCACCGGGACCTCCTGGGCCCCCCGGGCGCGCCGGATATGGGGAGCCCAACACGATGCCTGTACCTGGGCCCCCTGGGCCTCCTGGAGAACGGGTGAGAAGTTCTCAAATATTTGAAAACTCAGAAAGTTCTTGCATTTTCTTGTAAAAACACAGAAAGTTCTTGCTCTTTTCTGTTAAAAACACAGAAAGATCTTGGCTTTTCTGATAGATGACTCACTGTCAAAACTCACTAAATCTCTTGGTTGCCTGATAGATGTAAACCATTTGTAGTTTCTACAAAGTAAGACAACGATATTTAAAATATCAATACAGAAAAAGATTCTGTATTATTGCTCCCTACTCGGTTTGATATTTTCTCTGCCCTGTAAAGCGGATCAGGTAAGTGGTATAGAGGTGACGTCATTTGGGCAGTACAGTCGAGATCACCTAATGTTCTTGAACTAGTTCGGAACTTCAATCATGAGCGTTGATTTCGCTGATTTACATCAAGTTGTCAGTGTTAATCCCAAGCTGATCTCTCTTGAGTGACTCCAAGCATGATCAAGCTAACGAGATTAACTGTGTTCTGTAGAAATGATCAATTCGACGACGCGCGGTATTTCTTTATTCGGTTTTCTAAGTGATACAAAAATCATCGCACATTTCATTTTTCAGCATTTTTTTTTGCCCACATAGTGTATCTTGCTCTATTTTTGGGCATTTTATTACCTTCAACTACGATTAGAACTATATACGATATAAATTTGTTCCTGTTATATGTACAAACATATGTTTTCAAGCCGTCTTTGGGCTTGAAGCATTTTGTTGGTCTTGTATTTTTTCAAAAAAGGCATAAATACAGTATTGATACGCCTATACGTATGTGCATGAGACCTCAATTGAGCCAGCCTATGGCACTTTTGCTGGTTCTCGTTTTGTTCTTGGCAAATCGTTACAAAAATAGGCTTGTATCTGGTTAAGTATTAATGGAACCCAAATTCCGTCCACCATTGATATTTTTCCCGAATCTGCTTTCGTACTGGCAATATATTCTTGGATTTGTTTCAGTGTTTTTGAGGCAATAATTCAGTCCTCCCTCGAGTTTACTCCACTTTTTACGTCATTAACAGAAAAACAATTTGCATTAGTCTACCTATACATCGATCCTCATTCAAACTTTTGTTTTCAATTTTGTTAGCTGTCAGAAGGAGCTTGGCCGTGAAGCGTAGAGAACTCAACTCTGTAAATGTACATAGGACTTCAATTACGCTTATTATGTATCTGGTTGTTATTTATTAGAACTTGCAGAGAATCTGCGAGGAAGTCTTATTTTCAATATATAATAATAATAATAATAATATACCTATAATAATAAGTTTATTGGCAGCCAGGATTTTAAAATTACAGAGATTATTGATCTATATATGCATTCAATACACGCTGCACTGTACTAAACGGATGCCAAGCCTATTGGTAGCAAAGTGCTATTTAGGCAAATGTGTGTGCGTGTATCTGTCCGTCCAGACCTCTTTGGGGGGCAGTGTCTGTCCGTGGCAAACGGTCCCCTTCCTATATTTTTTTCTGCTCAGACCCACTTTCATGCGTTACCCAGGTATACTGGCAGGATTTATGCCAATTTTGGTCCACCGCTGCCATTTTTTGTTTTTGTATGCCACATCCGGTTCAGTTATGGTGGGACTTGGTGGGTCGCGGGCTGGGAATTTCCAGCATACGTCGGTTTCAGTTTGAAGTGGAACTGACTAGGAATCACGTATTAGTCCTATGTTTCTTTTCTTTCCTTCCAAGAAAATCACTCGGATTACCAAGCTCCACTAATCCATTTCTTTACTGTTTTATTTCATTTGAGTTATGTTTTCCAACAAATACCCTACGTTACAAAGTTGTGATAAACATTCGGATTACCCTGGATTTCTTATGCATGATTCTCTTTTTCCGCAGGGATCTCCCGGGATACCAGGTATTGCCTATTACTCCATGCCCCGACCGTTCGGTGCAACTTTTAATGGTGAATATTAACGATACTGAATGAGTCGACTCTGAAAATACTTCCATGTAGATAGTGCCAGAGTTGCCGCTTCTTTCACTTCTGCTACTTTATTATGCATTTGTTACTGTAGAAACTGGGACACCAACCAATTTCCTTACAAGGACTAACACCTGAAAAGTTCGTAGGTTGATGCCTGATCTTACCCTCCTAATTGTAGAGTAAGTTTCCGTTGCCGACATAGGGGAATTACCCAATTACCGAACGAACTCTATTTCCGAACAAAGAGCTATTATTTTATATGCTTATTATACAAACCTATCAAACAATAGCTCTTTGTTCGGAAATAGAGTTAGTTTGGCAATTGGGTAATTTTCCTATTCATACCCATATCCTCTATTTCCAGTGACTGCTTTTTTCCTTGATTGTGTTTGATGCATGCAACATTCTAACTAGTGTTACTCGTATGAAAGGGGCAAGAATTTATAATAAGACAAAGAGTTGAAAATCAAATTCCGTGCGCATTGCTCAATTTAAAAAGGAGCCGAATGGTTCCTGATAAGGCAAAAAGTAAAGTCAATTTAACCGCACCTCCTACCGGAAAACCCACACACACTGGATCGTGCCGCAGATTCAGGTTAGTTGGCCCAAAGAAGTGGATGGCTGCAGTCGTGTTAATGGTTAATGTTTTCAGGAGCTTTCGCACGACAGCCAAGTGAAGTTTTTCTTCAGCTCAGCGTCCGAATGCTTTGTTGTATCTTAATTATATATTATATGTAATTATTCAGAGCAAGCGAGATACCGCGTGGATACAAGCGAGCCCCCACAAAAACTCAAGGTCCCCGTACCACTCAACGCCCGATATGTCTGTTGACTTAGCAAGTCTTACAAGTAAAATTTAAAACACCGCTTCAGATTTAAATGAATTACATCTTAGGAATCCGTGCATTTTTCTGCTGTTCAAGTAGATGTGGTAACTCATTCGAACACCGAGCTGATGAAATGCGTTTTTACTTACTAGTCCGCTACCCCTTGTTGTCTTTTTTAAATCCTTCGTACCATTTGATTTGCTAAAGTTAAGCAAAATCTGAAATGGAATGACCGTTCTTGAAGGATGTCCTGGAATTAAGCTAGCGAAGCCCAGTAGCAGGAGGTTAGAGTGCTGATCTCATAACACTGGAGGGCGTTAGTTAGAGTCTATCAACCTGGCAGTCGAGTTCTTATGGCGTTTGACGTCCTTACCGCCAAGTCAGTACTCGGTGTCCTCATGCTATTGCGGTAGTAATGATCCTAGCCAGAAATGGGGAGGATCGGGGTGTGCAAGTCGTCGTTAAAGAGGCTTTCGCCGCTAGTGCCATAGCTCTTGGCGATTGTTGTCGACTGCAGCTGTACAATTCTCTAGGGCCAGTTGGCCTATATCTTCAGCACGGACCAGCACGCGTGGGTTTCCCAGATGAGATGCGGTCAAAGAAACTTCAACTTCACAAATGTCATTTTTCTATTTTTAATAATTTTTCATGTGAATAGATATTTTGCTTATCATCCGCACTTAAACGCTTTTTTTCCACACCTAGTTACCCTTCAAAATTAGCCCTCCAACGGCAGTTTTCCTAAATTTAATCGTAGTACCACAACTTCCCGTCAGTTAGAAGTAGCTTTTTCAAGTTCTATAGTATTACCATCACTGCATTCCCTTCAGTAGCAGCATTTTTAGTTTGAGTAACGGTACCTTTGCCAGTAGTACTGTAGCACCTTTTCTAATCTTCATAGTATTACCATTGCTGCATCCCAAAAAGCAGCAGCTATTTTTATCCTCCTAATAATTACAGTTATTGCAGTCCTATTAGTGTGAGCTATTGTTCTTTCCATTGTTGGACTAGTATCTCTGTCCAATCCCATTAAATAGTAGGAGGAGCTATTTGAATTTTCTCAGTGTAGCTAGTACCACAGTCTCGTTAGTAGCAGGAGTTCAAATTCACAATCATGCTATAACTGCACTGAAATGGGCAACAGTAACGTTCTATAGTTTCCTTTGATACTAAATGCACCGAGTTTTGTGTGTAGACAACGAAAACTGAACTCTTTGTCCGATTACAGTGAAGTGTTCATGTCTAGCTCTGGCTTGGGATTTCTACATTATTTGCGTGTGTGTTTGGTACATCGATTTTATTTTTAAGTAGGTGACACTAGAATAGCAATTCATGATATATTCTGGCAAAGGCTTTTGTGAACTTTTTATTTAGAATATCGTATTGCAGGTGCCGGCGAAGACGGAGGCTTTGGTATCCCACTGACTACTTCGTCGACCATCACATTTACCTCTCGAACTTCAATGATTCAGGTTGGTATCAAATAGATATATGTATAGATATAACAGCGAAAGCATAGCTTACTGTTTATGATCATAGTGAGTCAGGATAGTGTAAAATGTTTAGAAATAACAAAGGGACAAAGACGCTACTTGTAGGTGCTTATGATCACAATGACTCAGGTTGGTATTAAATAAATAAAAACGCGCCTTGGTATTGGTAATAATCATTATGATTCTGGGGTATAATAAATACTCGCTGATGTAACAACAATAACAATGACTGTAAACTGCACCGCGTTGGGACATAGTAACTGCGTTAATTGTTTACATGTTTAGGTTAGTACTTTCCGATAATCAGCGAGGGTGCTGGCTTGTGACATTATTGACATAATAGTGTTTAAATATTTGGATGAATTTCTGCATATGATGATTACGATATGCAGTCTTATGATTGTATGACCACATAATTATTTGCTACTTTAAATCACATATTTTTTCCGGCATTTTTATTATTTATTGGCTTTTTGCTTGACTAGTTTGTCTCTTTCAAGACTGATGCGTATTTCTCTTGATGGTGATGTCAATTTAAACCATTACTGTTGTATAATTACTATGTAATGAATGTTTATTTCGTGGTGAAATATCGACGTTGAAAAGTTTCGGTAATAATATCAATGTTCATTATTAATACCGTAGGTTGCTTGGTTCAGTTTGGGTATTTGTTTGCTTTATGATCAATATTCATTACTTACGCTTTCGACGATAAATTATCCCCATACCAATATGAAGTTGCTCAAGTAGGAAATTTCGCTTTTTATACCTACGAGTGACATTCGTTTGCACCATTTCTTATACTCGAATGTTCCAAAATCAATTTTCATTTGTACCAATGTCGATGTTTACTCATTCCGGAATCCATGTCTCTTTGCTCCAAGACTAAACTTCGCTAGTTCTCCAACCGACCGTTATTTGTTTCTGCATCGATAAATATATATTTTAATCAGTAACTGGCTCAACGAGGTTGTTTATTTATTATTAACTAGTGGCCCGTGCCGTCATTGTAAATGACGGCAAAAAATTAACACTTCACCAAAACCCCCGCCGTTTTTTGGGCTTCCTCATTTTTCCCCTATCTAATACTGAAGAAAAAGATTCCAAGGTACCCAACTTTTTTTTTTCGCCGAAGAAAAAGATTGCAAGGTACCCCACTTTTTTTTACATTTTGAAATCTGAATTTTCTCCTATCTTATTAGTTCTATTTTTCCCCCATCTAATACTGGAGAAAAAGATTGCGAGGTACCCAACTTTTTTTTTTCGCCGAAGAAAAAGATTGCAAGGTACCCCACTTTTTTTACATTTTGAAATCTGAATTTTCTCCTATCTTATTCCCATAGAGCGTGACAGGAAAGATATAAATATATANNTTTACATTTTGAAATCTGAATTTTCTCCTATCTTATTCCCATAGAGCGTGACAGGAAAGATATAAATATATAAATAAATAAATAAAAACACGACGTGAATTATTATATAGTACTGATTTTAAATTTTTTGCCAGGCATGGAGCTCACATTCAGTTGGCAGCTTAGCTTATGTTGTTGCGGACGATTCCATGTTTGTACGGACATCCAGAGGCTGGAGGGAGATCATGGTAAGTATCCCCTTACCTGAGTACTTCTCTGCTCACCTCCTACTTTAATATCGTCACTATTAACCTTAGTAAAGTTCCTACTGATCTGCTGTAGTTAGTATTACTATTGACCTGTAGTGAACTAACCTTGAAGAGTACCTATATATAACTGTTCAACAGTTGTCTAGCATTTGCAGATTATTAGTAGCATGCCTACGTTCGCAGCTCACAATCCTTGTATCGCTGGTTCGAGGCCAACTCAGGCACGCGAGCTCTTTGCTGGTGTAAGTGTGCTGACTCGGTAGTTGCGTGCATGCACTGCGCCGTGTTGGAACTTGCCTTCCTCAGAGATGAGAAGGTGGGGGGTCGCTGGTTATTTGCATCTTCCGTAAATTGACGCCGTAGTTCTTGATGACCCGTGGTCGACTGCAGCCGCACTTACTCCTCTGGTGCCAGTTGGCCTATATCCGCAGCACAAACAACTGCATGTGGGTTTCCCAGTTGAGAGTGCGGTGAAAGTTGCCTTTATCTTGTTAAATTTACCTTTATTGAAATGATTTAAAAAACGACTATGCTCTAACATGTTATGAAATCTGTATCAGCATTCATTCTACAATACAGTTTGAGATTGTCGCAACTTTCATCCAACTTATACAGCGCTCAAAAGTCAGTGAATATCTTATTCATTATATTTTTTTTAATATGGATATTAATGTAATCCAATATTGATATTTACACACCCTGTAAAGTATAACTGTGACAACTGTGCTTAAACAATCTATTTTATTTACATCTAAACTAACGCACTCTGAATTGTGATTTTTTTTATGCCGAAAAAGAGGAGGAAGCCTCGAAACTGACTTATTTCACTATAATGCCTTTTGCCCACTAAGCAAGTCTAAGTTCTTCTCTAAGTTCATCTCACTGCTCAGCAGATCGTCGCCCTTCTCAAGCACTCCTCTTAAGACTATGAGACTCAGCCAGACTGTATCAGACCAAAAAATATCTGCAATAACCGTAGAAACGTTATTATCGTTTTGTTTCAATAAAATACGAGGCCAGACCAACTGACTAGTATAGTCATCAATGCCTCCAACAGCTCATCACAATTATCGAGCACCAGATTCAAGACGAAAAGACTTTCTTTATTTGCATCATGCATTAAGTTGTCGAGAACCGTATCAACTTTACGGTTTTCAATACTTGGTTTTCCATACTATTACACACAAGGCTTAACAAACTCTTCAGTATATGTAAGCGCGTCATACCTCCATACGGCTCGGCTCAATTCCCATAGACTACTTTTAAAATGAATAGCTACCTTGCTATTTACGCGACCAACATAAAATGCAAATGTTTGTTATTACTAACCATAAAACTTATAAAGTTTATCAGTACGACTTTCGTAATGATTATCTCCGAATAGTTTTCCGGTACCCTTTTCAAGAAGATGAGCCACCTCTATGTGCATCATCTCACGCTTCTTATTAGAACAATGAACAGGAAGTTTTCGTTATGGATCACTTCAGAGTCTGCATATTAATATTTACCTAAGCACTTTTTATAACTTACAGGCATCCGATATATAACCTCTTGATTCACTAAAACAACTATCAAATACCTGGATTTAGCAATTTTCAATCTGAAAAAAAAAAAAAAATGCAAAAAAAGTTGAAAAAATCAGCACGAGGGCATTCAACAGCAATTTTTTTTAACGTTAAACACAAGGCTAATTAAATGTAACAGTAAATTAATTTTGTCTCCCAACAGCTTGGAACCGTTCTGACGCATTCCTCTGACGAAGAATCGTCCATTCGACCGATGACACCTCCTGTCGAGACCATCCCGGAAGTGCTGCATGGAGTGCGTCGGAACCGACCTTCTTGGGTAATTGCCTATAATATTTGTTCTAGAGTACTCGGCCTTGTCGTCAGAAATAACGACGAGCAATTTGTGACGACACTTCGTCGCTTATCATGCATTTGTGACTAGTATGCTAAAGTGAAGAATGCACTACAATGGCTAACTCAAATCATCTCAAAAGATGAGAGCTATCGCTTTCACTGGAAATCAGCAGCAGAATCCTTCTTTGCAATAGGTGACATGCAGAAAAACGTTTTACTAGCCTACCGTTAGGAATCTATGAATATGAATTTCCCTCACGTATTAGTATACACTAAAGTACATCTTCAGTAGATCGACATATTTACGCTCAAGCGAGAAACTGTTCCGTCAAAGGAAGCAGGCAGGTTGGAAAAATTAGCTGCTGTACCTTAAAAAATAGCTTACCTTTTACTTCGTTGATCATTTAATAAATTTTCATTTGTGAACTCAGAGCGAATAAAGTTTTGATGTGGGAAGGAAGTAAAAGTCAGGCTCCATGAGAGCGCCAACGAAGCTGTATATATCTTAATTGTTTGGATCTCAGGGTTGGTGGATCATGAAGTGCTATCTGGCCATCTTCTGCAACCTGCTCTAATTTTCGTTTCAAGGTTTCTTTCAGAACGCAATTGAGTCACCAAAATCTCCAATCATCGGCCTATTGTTTGCGTATCTATTTTATTACGAGCGTGAGACGAAACATAAATATAGAGATGCACAATGATCTTGATTATAACTAGCTGGAACCTGTGGAAATATCACAGAATAGCAGCGCTGTTTTTCAGTTATATTTCAGACCCGTACTATCCTATTTTCTCCCATCTAATACTGAAGAAACCTGTGAAAATTCTTCTAAGGAACAAAGACATTGTTCCAAATTATGATGCCCTTGGAGCCGTATCATGTGTACGAAGGGTGAAGAATGTTCCAAGTAAGGAAGTGAATCCTCAACCTCAGACCTGCGAGCAGTAGCGCAGTAAATATGAACTTGACGCCTTCTCCTGTTAATTATATTAATTCCTAGCCTACTTCAGCAATGCGCTAATTTTCCCCAATCTAATACTGATAGAAGGGTCACGGTCGTAACTTATTAATTAACTAAGTAACTAGCTAACTCAATAGCTAACCAACCGAGGGACAAACTGAATAATAATATAAACTATTTGGAACCTGAGTAAATTCCACAGTACATAGGCAATGTTCTTTAGCGATATCTCAGACTCGTATCGTACATACGAAGTATGAAAATTGCTCCAAGTCAAGCAGCGAACCTTCAACCCAAGACTTGGGAGTAACAGCTTAAATTTAAACTTGACTGCTTCTCTTAGTGATCCGTCCTGGTGTCGTATCAAGGATACCCTAATTTTCTCCTTCATATTACCAATGAAAATATAGCGATCGTAATTAACTAAGTAGCTAACTAACTAATTAATGGAGGGACAAGCAGAACTGTAATATAAATGTTTCGATGGTTTTCAAGAACGCCGGGGCGTTTGTGGACCTCGTTGCGGCCATATTTGCAGCTCTTTTTTTTTCAGCCCTGCTTAAGGGCTTTGTACCAACCCATCTTAGGCACTGCTTGTGGCCCTACTGGTAGCCCTACTTGTGGCCCTATTTACGGCCTAATTTGCGGCCCTATATTTACGGCCTTACTTGCTGGGCCCACCCTGTGCCCTACTCATAGGAGTAAAATGCGGAGGCAAGACTGGATTTGCAGCGATTTTTCCAGTCTCAAAATTTTAGTCAATATCCTTTTCCTGCAAATATCTGCTTCTTGCCAAAAATTTTCTGATCAGGCTACTGCCGGTTAATGCTCTTGTTGCCGGATCTTAGAGCTGCAAATGTTATCCTAATTTTATACCCATCTGTGCCTATAGGTTTATGAAGAATACCCTAACACAGTTTACCATCGCCCCAGAATTTATAAGTAAAATCGCACAATAATTTCCCAGGGCGGCCAAAACTTCCATTACGATTAATGTTATTTACTGGAAAAATGCAACAATGATGTGAGCATTATTTACTTTACACACAATTTTCCGGCTCAAGGGAACTTTAACTAAATTGTTACCATCACATAGTTTTGTTAGTGACTGTATCCATACTTAATTAAATTAGATAAAAAAAAAGCTAATGAGGAAATTTTTCTTCTGAATGACAATCTTATAGGCATTTGGCTCCATCTTATTACTGAATACGTTTCCGGTTTGGAAACACTAAGGGTTATTCAGCATGAAAAGAAATTGGTTGATGCGTACTAGTCAATAGCCAATAAAGTCGCGTTTCAAGAAAGAAATAATAAATATGATGTAAGATTATGGTGTGTTACCCCTTAACACTTTCATCGTATCGTATATCATAACGAAAATGAAGCAGTAAGCTTATATGTATTATATATTTTTTATCGTGTCACAATGAAAACGTATTTCATGTCATTACCATGAAAGGAATTGACAATTGTCGAAAAGCTCTGGAGCTTTAGGGTATAAAAATGAATAGATATGGAAGTGCCTTTGTAAAAGTAAGCAACCTAACATTTTCCCCTTCTACATATTGAGTCTTCTTTCTTAATTTCATCTTTTCTGTAGAATGAGCATTGCCTTTAGACAAATTATTAATGTTTCCTGAATAGGGAAGTCTAAAGTTTGTTGACTATGTTAGGGAGTTTATCTCAGCTTTAATAGTGAACTGTTAAAGAAATTGGTGTTTGCAGAATGTTATAACAAGCAGCGAGTGAAGTTATAATTGATTCGAAGTTACAACGTAATCTTTAAGGGACACGTGCATACGGAAGTACATACCTATTACAGACAAGTGTAGAAGACCAACTCACCCCAATTCCGATCACAAGGAACATAAAATTGGTGGAATGACAGTAATATCATAACTAGGTAACAGCATTTGCAAATAAATAAAGTTCTAACAAAACATATATTTTGAAGTAAATAGATTGCCAGATTGATGATATTTATGAAATTTTCTATTTGTAATTTACAGCAGAGCAAGCAGTGGGGTGATCCGATGACGCAGCCTAGTGGGGTACGTCTAGAATAAGAAATGGTAGCAGATTAATACTAAGGTTTATCTGAGGTTTTGAAATAAATATCTTTTATTTAACACTTGTATTAATCCAGTTTATGCATTAGATATAAATAAAAATGTTTTTTTTTTTAATTTCTAATTGAGCTAATTCGACTAACTTCCCTGCAAATATTACTCGTGCTAGATTTTAGTTAAACTATAGCTCATTTTCGACTCAAATTCACGTAATGCTCAGATTGGATTAAAATTTATACATTGTCATATAAACGCTAAAAGTCATATATTGCTCATGTCTCATGTTCGACTCAAACTTGACAAGGGTTATCTTAGGTTCAGCCGGTATTTGGTTTATCGCTTATATGAGAATCCAATCAAAATATTGTTCATCGTAGTAGATTGGTCAACCGACAGTTATGTTGGTTTCCCCAATTTTAATCGAATTGCAGGTGTTAGTCACAACTCTGTTATGCTTTGGACGGACATAAATTCTATCTTGCTCAATAAAGTGAATTACAACCGACTTAGGAGTAATTAATTTACGTTTAATGTCTATAATTCGTGCTAAAGGGGGAAGCTAACGCCCTTGTCTGAAGTTCCAGACAAGTTAAAGCTAACAAGATAAACTTAAGTCTCACCTCGCTGTGACGTCTTTATTCTACCTACTGTATGTATTTAGACCTTGTTTCTTCTGCTTAACAGAATGCGAATTAAACGATTTATCAACATCTCTTACCTGCAACCACGCTCAATTTTTTGTACGCATTCCATCCTTACTGTTTTGCTTAACAGCCAGCAAATCATGCGTGCAATATAATCTATCGACATCGTCTCTCACCTGGAATTGAATGAATTACAACTTGAATATATCCGGCTTAAAGTATGTTAGCAAGTAAGCCACTCGTGTGAAAATGATTACACATTGAATAATCTAGCTCCTTTAATTCCACAACAGATTCACCAAATTCATTAGAAATACAGGGGATGACTCATCCTATTCGAATGTTTAGAAGTGCGTAGATATTTATCTCTGAGTAAATGTCAAATAATGTTTCGATTAAATATGATTTTTTACAGGGTATTATTTGAAATCGAATTTTAGATTTTAGCCAGCATTCTCTTGGGAGTTTGTTAAGAGTTCAATCAAAATTTACTATTAACTATGATTTCAAATAACGATTGAAACTGTTAAGTATTATTTAGTATAAGATCAGGTATGTTATTTTTATATTCCTGAACAAAATTCATAATAACTCAGATTACTATTAATGTTATTGTAATATTGACTTCTAATTAAAAATGATTAAGTTTGAATGTTACGAATGCTGAAATTTATTAGTATATAGGTAGCTATCATTAGCAATGCTTTCACTCAACAACACAAGTAATATAGTTAGAAAAACTTGTTATTAATATAATTTTCGGATGGCTGAAGTAAGTTGGTTACTTCCATCATTATTATATTATTTTCAGAATACTCAAGTTACGATATGATCACCATGATTGCAATCATTTTATTTTCAGATGACAAACCCTTGGGGACAGCCTGACGCTCACGAGCGCAAGGTTTGTACAACTGTGACGTATACTCGACGAGACTCCCCTAGAGGCAGGCATCTTCTATAGCACTACTCTATAGATAATAAATCAGGCATTACACTTGTACAGCGTGAATGATTTTGTTCCGTAAGAGAGAAAATGAAATAAATAGATATTCATTTGGCATAGTCGATCTTTTGGAGTATACTTACTGAACAGCCTGAGGTAGTTATCTTGCCTTCCATCAAGAAAAACACAACACTTATTCAGATTTATTGATTTAAATACCATTAAAAGCAATTGTGTCGAACTACTAGGCTTTTTCAACTTATCGATATGAAAATAGATTTGGGCTAGTGTGACCCTGCCTCGTGTCTCACGGTCTCAATTTTACACCTGTGTAAAACTATAAAAAACCGCTATAGCGCTTGGAAAAATTCATGCTTGTCCATCAGCTTTTAATTTTTGACAGAGCAAAATTTTAAATCAAGAATGGTTCTGAAAGAAAGCTGCAAAATGACAAAATTGATTTCACATTACCTGTTACATACGAATGCATAGAAATAGATTGTGTGGTTCATTATGTTTCTATCTAAGCTTTTATTTTTATAAATGCACAGGCAGGTATAGCATTGTATCATTTTTTTTTTCGAACATTTCAACTGAGAACAATGCAAAGACAGATATCAGTATTGTTTGAAAGTTTAAACTAAAATATTCTTATCAGCTTAAAACTCGAAAAGCAGCGTATATAAATTTTTTTTTCCTTTACTAGCTTTATATGCTCTGACATATTTACTCAATTTCAACAGCCATCTTCTCACCAAGACCGTAATCCCTTTGGCCGTGATCCCTTCGGCCGTGATCAAACCTCCTACGGTCCTGAGAGGAACTCGTACGGCCACGATCAAAACAATTACGGACGGGATCAGAATAATTACGGTCATGACCAAAACAACTACGGACGGGATCAAAATAATCACGGCCACGATCAAAATTCTCACGGTCACGGTCGTGACTCTCATGGACATGGTCACGGTTCTAATGGCCATGGTTTCGGATCTAACGGTCACAGTCGTAACGGCCATGGCATGAACGGTCACAGTCGCAACGGCCACAGTCGCAACGATCATGGTCGCAATGGTCACGATCGTAACGGAAACGATCGTAACGGTCATGGTCACAGCGTACAAGACTATTTCTACGATACTGAAGATCGTGATCGTACCGAGTACGGCCACCAGTCCTACGATCACGATCACGGCTACCACACTCACCCTGGGGTAAGTTCATTTTACAGCAATGAAGCATTTATTTATATTTATGAAACGTCGTATAAGCATTTTTTTTGAGGGGAGGGGAGAGAGTTGTAGTAGAGTGGGGAAAATAAACATTTTAATAAACAACATGGTTTTTCGTGCATACTTGAAAAAACAGAAACACATTATAGTTTTTATCGCACGGGCTTGAAGGAAAATGCATTCAAAATTTAGAAATAAAAGTCATATTTTTCATGCAGAAGGGATAAAAACTTTGCATATATTTCATATATTACCTAAAGTTCCTCAGACTAAACAAAAGAAGTGTTTACTTTTGTTATGCATTTCTTACAATGCAAGCAGTGATTTTTTGAGAAGCAACACCAGCTGTCTGAGTTTTGCTGTATTGAATACAAGTAACTCATAAACCGTACAACGAACACATGATGCATCTATGAAAGCTTGTGTTTTTTTAATGACTGCTCTTGGAAGTTTTAATGCACGAACACAAAGTATTTATTTAAGCAGGTAGGCCTTATTTTGGATTAATGGAGGAACTTCATGCCTTTGTTTAAAAAAATATCAAGTATTTATTTCAAGCTGCAGGACATGTTTACTTTCATATTTGATATTAAAGATGAAGTGGGTAATGCTTCATTTTAAATCTATTACGTAATGTTCTATTTTGTACCTTATTATAATGAAATTTCATTCAATGTATTTGCTTACAGTTCGAACCGAACACAGACTACGATGATGCAACAGAGAAGCATTGGATCCCTAACCTGGTTAGTCCAAAACTGCTTATAGTTTTTGTTGCAATAGGACAGTGTCTGTCTTATAAATGTCTGGAGAAAGGTATTATTAAATGTTTGAGGCTTAGGGTTAAAAATGTTGATTCGCTTGAACATTTACGTTCCCATTAGCCATCAATTTTTGTCAAGAATAGTCAGGTGGAAAATTCGAATCCTTTGATTGAAGGAACTTCACATAGAACGATAAAAAAATAACATAGCATACCATTTGTCGGAAATGATAAAGGTGATATCTAAAACGTTAGCCGAACATTTAATTTGTACAACTATCACATATTTCCCAACCACATGGTCCCTGTTATTGAGTATAACCCTATTGCGACTGTGACCAAAAGGTTTTTTGGGGGAAGGAGAGGGTAAACTAATTTCGCCAGCAGCACCTCTTACCGTGCCTGTCTGTAACTCGTCACATGTTTATGCAAGCGGCATATGATTGGCCGAAATCAAAATTATCCTGGGTATTCTGGAGGTAGCAAGGAGAGAGGAATTTGGCCATAGTGTGGAGAGATGTCAAAGTTCAACTTCATCCAGGCCCTGTTCAGGTCTATTCCGGGAAATCTGCAGGTAGAGGATGCCGTGTGGCACTGAATTAGTCATTACCTTCTGCTTTGTTCACCTTGTGTGTCTTCGGATGAAGTCCAGGCAATGTTGCACACATTGTATGGAGTTACGATATTGGGTGTCTTCCTTTGGGTCGGAGCTAGCGACCAAAGGGAGAGCCAGTACTAAGCAAATTATCTCACCCGTGCACGTTACCGCTGACAACTGGTTTATCTGACATTTTTGTTAAATGAGAATCTAGTAAATTTTTTAATTCTGTAACTTCCATATCAGTGGCTTTTCGAATATGCCGCTTCAGTTTGTTAACAGTCTTGCTCCCCGTACAGTGAATCTAAATATGTATTAGAATATTTGATCGCTGCAACTTTGTCGCCATGGATCTCTGCTTGGAATACCTACTTCACAAGTCTTTCCAGTCCGTTCTGAGTGTCTGGTGACAATCCGTTCATTTCACATTGACAGTGATACGTTCCAGAATTTTCCTAACATAATGATTGTGAATCGTTCGTATCTCCGTTGTATTGAATACGACTGGAGACAGACAAATTGTTTATTGTAGTCGTAGTTTTCCATGCCTCGAATTCTGGCCGTGAACGATCTTTGAATAGCTACATGGCGTCCTTGTACTCACACAACATAGTTCGAGATACATATTTGCGCAGAGCTCATCACATCCTCAAAAATGCAAGAAAAAACGTGCTATCGTAAATCTGGTAGCAGAGATTCATGCCATCATTATTTTTTTATGATGCATCAGGACAGACAAGAAAACTTGAGTCAGAGATGATGTAGCAGGGGGCACATGTTTGTTACACATCTTAAGTTCGAAAGCATGCGGGATATTTGTTTGCATAGCTCGTGGTAAAACACAATAAAAATCCAGAAATTTTTCTAAATCTCACCCTCGTGATGAATCGTTATCGGCGGAATTATTTTTGTTTCAAAACATCGAAAAATAATAAATTTATTCAATAAAATTTAATATCTCGTTAGTGCATATTTCCTGGCTTTGTAAAAATGAAATACTTTTGTCTCATGAAATTCTTTGTGGCAACAATGGTTCAGAGAAACAAGACTTGTCGATAACATCACAAGGAATCCAGGGAGATAATATTATCGTGATGTAAGCTAAAAGGATGTGTTTCTGAATCTTTCCTATGTCTTTGAGGTATAGTTTCTAGTTTTTACACGTTTTCCCTTTAGGTGAAATATATATATTTATGTAATGTATACACTTTATAACTAATTGTATCGGGCACATTCGGCGGGATGTAGGCGAAGCCACTTAAACGCTCACAAACTCTTGTATCACTGCGACCCCAATATAATAAAAATCCAGCCATAGAGTATGGAAATGAATTTTGCATACGTATTTAAAAACATTGTGTAAATAACTTTATTCTTCCCACAGAACACTATGGGAGAGGACTGGGGAGCTACCACAGGCGAGGTAAGTATTAAATCTTTATTAAAATAACTAGTATATGTAGCCGTTAAAAATGACGGTGAATAATTCGTGATATTATTTCTTCAGTGCTACACTTTCGTGAGTACAACTACCAGTTTAAAAGAACGTAAGAGTCAGCGTTTTCGGCTCCACACCTGCTGAGCAGCGAAACCTTTCTTTTCTTTCTCCGGCTTGGACCAACTTACATGCTTTTTTCAGTCACTCAAACTTCAGTCAAAAAATGAATTCGACTTGGTATCATAAATACGCAAGGATATCATATTTATGAGTCGAAATTTTTTCGCTTAGCGAAAAGCTTTTTATCGACAAATGATATCAAGTAGAGAGAATAAATGATGCAACGAAATTATCTGTAGAAAGGAAGAAAACCAAGAATCAGAAAGTATGAAATAGGAGCTTCAGATATCTTTAGGGTTTCGATTTCAACCTTGGCAATGCAAAAAGTGCATCCTAATATAAGATTGCCATATATGTAGTCCAACATCTACCAAAGAGCTTTGACTATAAAAGAGAGAAATTCCGCGGCACTTTCTCTACCAATGGCTTTGGTTAGCAGAATGGCCGCAAGTGGCCCTCGAGTCGCTTTGAAGTTCAAGTTTAAATGCAACACAGAAAAAAACTCACATGGTTTTCCAAGTTAAACGAAACCACTGACTTCAAAAATAAGTTGAACCAAGATGAGTATCGAATTATGATTACTTTTTTGAAAAGTTTTCTTCTAGAAATTGAAGTACATAGTGGACCTTTGATTGACATTTCTACTCCTGCGACGATTGCCTGTTGTTGCGACGATGCGAGTAACCTGCGATTTACATCATTAATTTATGTATCACAGCTACCAGAAATAAGTATTTTTTTGAGATGCTGATTTATAATGCGTTGCATTACGTCAATACTCCAGCGTAATTAGTCAAGAACTATTAATCCGCTAGCGCAATTAGTCAGTAATCGTGTAATTAAATGATCTCGTGTTATATAAAGAAGGATTTTTCTAATAAGACGCTAAATTGTCACAGAAGCGAACTCTTCTCTTTTTGGTAATGTAATAGTAAAGCAGAAGTCTCTTTATAAAATAGAAAATCGATAAATTGCTCAGACAAATGAAATAAAAATATCAGCCATTGTTTCACTCTGCCGCGCAGTGTTTATACTATACATGCACAGTGTCGTGTCCGCCGCAACGTGATCAATGCTGGCAATAAATAACGGTAGTAGTTCCCAACTACATAGTAATCCATCAGAAACGATATCTCTGACGATTACGAACCCAAAATCAATATATTTTATATCCAATAAGGCATTATTCTTCAAGCATAGAGCGTAATACTGGCTCTGATAACGAAACCAGAGCTTAGACAAACATTTTACACACTAAAAGACGGCACGCAGT
The DNA here is from genome assembly GCA_001587735.2 of Parhyale hawaiensis. NCBI lineage: Eukaryota > Metazoa > Arthropoda > Malacostraca > Amphipoda > Hyalidae > Parhyale > Parhyale hawaiensis. The sequence goes on from LQNS02278163.1 coordinate 15,765,757, forward strand.
AATGAGCACTGATACTGATTTAAAACTATTTTAAACACAGCAATATCTTTAAAATTAAGCATTTCTGACGTTTTTGACTTATAAATTTATTCATAAATAAAATAATTGAGCATTAAAACATGTTTCACGGTTTTTGACGTTTACGCTCGCGTCATACACCGCCATATTAAAACAGTTTGTTATCAAACAGATGAGGTAATGTAAAAATCGCCACCAGATGGCGTCGGAAATTGAGACAAAGAATTTGCACTTACTTTTCGCTCTTATTGTATTCTAAACTCCTGCATCTACAACCTGGTCTAACATTCGTCTGTTTTCTTTAAGCGTGAAAGAAAATGAATGGATGGATAAGCAAATAAATACAGAAACAAACAGATAAAATATAGACATCGGTCTTTATTATAATGCAAATAAGTAGAACGAGATAGGTGGAACCTGTGACAATTTTGCAGACCAAAGCATTATTCTTCAACGACAACTCAGACCCATGCCATGGATGCGAAATAGGGAACTATGTTTCAAATCACACAAAAAATCTTCTACCTAAGTCTGCGAGCAGTAACAGTTTCGAAAATCTAATCTTCATTTCTGTTGTTTCCACCCGAGACCATTTGAATGATACTCTAATTTTCCCCTATCTAGTACTGATAACGTAATGGTCGTACAACCCCGGAAGGAATAGTCCCTCTTTTTTATCTTACGTCCACAAATCCTGTCTGGATGTCAGAGGTCTCTACCAACCTCCAAATTTTAAGGTACTATTTGAGTCTTGTAAATCACGATTTTTTTTTACTTAATATCGTAATCTTAACATCTTATCGTAGCTTATGTCCACAAAACTAAACTTTCAGAACCATTTCAAGAGACTCCTTTGATGCAATGCTTACGGCGCTCAATGGTTAGTTTATTAATGCTCCATTTGGGTTTAACTATCAAGTGCACTAACACTTAGACCGTATACAGAATGTGTGTGCCACACATGGTTCAGATTGCGGTAGGAATACTGTTACTTGGAATTACGGTTGAAGAGCTGTACGACCGTGATTACAGGAGTATTATTGATCATAACAGTAAAGAAATACTTAATCATACTCTCGCACTTCTCGGTGATTCCGCAGCCCAGTTAGCTAACTCAGTGTACTGCCGGTTCTGGAGAACCAACTTTGGTTTCATATTATTTCGTGACTTCCATACGTCGTCTGGCTGTAGAATTGTTGGAAATTCAATCTTCGATCGAGGTAACTAATCTGATGTGCTTCAACTTCTCTGAATCCTAGCTTCTGAGCGCTCCAATATGCGACACTTTTGAAAACAATTTCAGCTGCTAACCACGAGCTGACTAGCCTACACTCATAACGGCTGACAGTGGCGAGTCGAACTCTCAGGTTTGGGACAGTTAAAAATAATCGAATTTGATGATCTCGATCGAAGTGGTAGAAGCGAACGTTTAGGATTTATGTATTGGCAGTATAAAGCTAATCAAACTGGATAATATCGATTAAAAAGGAAAGTCGTGCGCATCTTTTCTTGGTTTCGTTCCTCACAGCAACTACGGATGGCGGCGCTAAACGAGCCCTTCAATGGCGACCTCGGGGGCCAGTCGGACGCCGACTTCTCGTGCTACCGAGAGGCCAGGTCTGCTGGTCTTCGTGGTTCCTTCAGGTGAGAGAATGATGACGCCTTCGGGTGTGTCCTTCAGGAGTATGACATGAATTTTTCAAGTGATTTGTTACAAAGTAAAACCAAGTAACATATGCTGATCTTGATTATTTCTTCAAGAGTATGATATGAAGTCTTTAAGTGCATTGTTTCATGGTTCTTTCGTATAGATGTGAAGCCTGCAGATAATCGTTCAGGAGCAAGTTCCGAAACCACTAAGTGGAATGTTTCATGGATCCTTTTGGTAGTATACGAAACTGTTAGAAACGTCCTCCAGCAGTGCACTGTAAAGTGTTCAGGTGCATTGTTTCATGGGCCGTGCAGGTAATATCTGAAACCTTCAGAAAAGTCACTCTGGAGCACACTGCGAGGTTCTGAGGCGCATTGTTTCATGGCTCATTCAGGAAAACACGAGGCATTAGGATAATTCATCATTAGTAGCGTGTGAAGCTGTATAGAGCCCTTGCTTCATAGGTTCTTCCAGTACAACATAAGAAGCCTTCAGAAGTCTTTCGGGAATATGATGCGAAGCCCTCGGCTGTAGCGATTCATGAGTCTCTTAGGCAAACTATTAACCAGGTAAATATGAATGAAAATTATGCTGATTCTATGCGTCTAATATTAACTTTTTCATGGACCAATTTGTTCCCCGGGTGGCGCAGGCAAGGTATGAGACTTTCAGACTCAGCCTGCAGGTACATCTGAAACATTGAGATGTGTCCTTCCGAAAACCTTTATGAAGATTCTAGAGGCATGGCCCTGTCGCCATATCGAACCTTTTTACGTATCTTTGAGTTTGCCATGAAGGCTTCAGGTACAATTCTTCGTGTATTCTAGAGTAACCCATACATCCAGGCTTCAGGTACAATGTCTCAAACCCCGAACTACTAACTAGCCTCTATCGTTTTCAGCAAAAAAGGCCTTCTATAAATGACATCCCATTTTTTGCTCAGTTTGCATCTCGGACTAATTTATTGATATTATTATTAATTTGCGCTTAAATTTTTTTATAGTTTGCTTATATTTTTACAAAAAATTTTTATTATTCGTGCTTAGTTTGTTTACCATTTGTCGGTGCAATATTTCAGAATTTAGTCATTACATTTTTTTACTTCTCAGAATCTTGCTCAAACTACAAGTTTATTTTAGTGTAGTAAACGCTTTCTAAAGGTAAATATTTTGCTTCTCAGAGTACTACCGGCATCAGTTTTTCTTTCTCTCTCAGAAATTGCTGAGCAATTACATAGTATTTGTTTTCTGCCTAAGTAACGCTCTTCAATTCGCAAAGAGATTTATTATTTTTATTATAGGGCTTTCTTGCACTGTTCCACATTGATGTAAGTTTTTATTACGTGGTATTTTACCAATATGATTTCACACACAATATTTTTTTTTGCATGATTCGGTACAGGCCTTTCTACCAGCAAGAGCTTGTAAAACAACATGCAATCCATCAATATTATTTTACAGAGCTTTCTTGGCGGATTCCTCAGGCATCACTTCATTGGTGCGCTCCACGATCCACAACTTGCCCGTCATCAACCTCAGGGTGAGTGTCATTACCTGTAAGTTAGTCACTAACTTGTGTTGCATATAACACTGTGAAAAATATAGCTGTAAAGGTAAAGTCAACTTGACCGCCCCCCCAACTGGGTGACCCGCATGCACTGGTTTGTACTGCGGATATAGACCAACAGGCCCCAGAAGAGCATGCAGCTGCAGGCGACCACAGATTGTCTAGAGCTATGGTGCCAGTGGCGGAAGACTCGACACGACAACAACTGCGACCCCCAACCCTCCCCATTGCTGGAGGAGGTCAACAAACCCACAACAGTATGCAGACCAGATGCTGACCGATCACATCAAGTGCCGCCAAGACCTTGCCTAGCTGGGAGCGAGGTTCGAGCCTGCGGCCTTGAGAGTCAAAGTCAGACGCTCTACCTCTGCTGCTACTGCCACACGACACGTTAATATACGTAAAAAATTTCCTGCGTAATGTATGGATACTCCTGACTCACCCGGTTACAGATAAATAAAAAGCAAACAAACCAACAAACAAACGTACGCATTAAAAATAAATATTGGGTATAAACAAGTATAGTTTTATTTGGTGTGCCACTTCCCTACTCGACCAAGTCAGGCAGCTGGGGGTATCTCGAGTACAGGTGTTGCCATAGCTGAATTATCTGATTTATCGATTTGCTGTTGTATTCATCGAATCTTTGCTAGATCACATGATTTATCGACTCGCTATTGTAATTGTACATTCATGTAATAGTGAAATCGCATTTAAAATCTTAGAGTTTAATTGGCAATACGCACCGTCTGTCTGACGCTAATAGGTCTACTCTAACTCTACATTCATTTTTGTAGCATGAATGGAATGAATAATATTACATCAACCTGTCTACGAAAAAACCGTAAGGCACGTAGCTCTTCTTCCCATGTTAGCTTAAAGAATGAACTGCAGCACTCTAACCTGTTGAGCACTGCATCCATGTGAGAAATACAATGATTTTATAAATACGATTATCATTATTAGGTGGGACTTGCAAGCTGTAAAATGTCAATATGCTGTTGACATTCATTAACTATTGGTAATCTGCCTAATTTCCGTCGCAGGGAAAAGATGAATTTGATTATAGTGACGCTAACATTATGAATTTACTCGCCCTGTAATACAACTTGTAATTATTTTCTAACGTCTCGTCTTGTGGTCGCTTTAATCCTGATACTTTTGCATAAAAGAAATAGCTTATATAGGGGGCCGGGTGAGCCCCGGCTGCTCTTGGGATGGTTAAATATACATCTAATCTAATAATAATTTAAACAATGGTACCAAGATTGTCTAATAGTTTCGTTATTTCTATTCACATGAAAATTTAAAACCCAGCAATATTATTATAGAAAAATCTATTCAAGACAAAGAGACTGCTCGAAAGTCACAGGAAATGAATTATTTTCTTGAAAATTGAATTTTTAATCTAACTTTGCTGTTTCTGATTATTTCTAACAACTATTAAAAATACATTTCAGGGTGAGACCATCTTGCGCTCATGGACTGATCTTGGCCTTACCGGTGGACTGTTCCTCGAAGCTCCAAAAATTTTCTCTTTCGATGGCCACAACTTGGCAGAAAGCGACCGATGGTGAGTTAAATTATTACTTTACTCATTGTGTGCATTCTTTGCTCATTACTCTGTGATAATTGTTTTACTTCGCTTTGATTAGAACGTTTATATAGTTTTCTAAGACATATCTGGACTCTTAATTTTCTTTCACAGCCTTACAAATTTGTCAAACTCTTGAATTATATGCAAATTTTATTAGAGTACAACTGTGTGGAGAGCCCGGAGCGTCATGTGTGGCGAAGGTGCGCCTTATCGATAATCACTTATAGGAAATTTGAGGGACCTTCAAACCTCTACCTGTGAAGTTCTTGAGACACGGTCCAAGTGGCGTTATGCCCACATCTTGACATGTAGAAGTGATATTGCTCTCCGTGACCAGTAAAGGAGCCAGCAGCGAGTTAGCATCTCAGTACACGGAATCTCTTGAAGCTGATATAGCTGGCACTTTTAGAAAGTGTGAGTCCATTAAGTGATTTAACTTCGCAGCTTCACTGTTAATCGCTATTATAAATTAAAATAAGCTGTGTTAGTTACAGTTCAATATATTTATCCAAGATGTATTTCATTCCAGGCCCAATAAGTACATCTGGCACGGTGCAACTCGTCGGGGCGAGAAGGCCGACAACTGCAACGAGTGGACAGCTTCTTCTGCCAACAGAGTCGGTCACGCGTCCTCGCTCCAGTCGATGCAGCTCCTCGCGCAAGAAAAAATCGCCTGTGATAACCTGCTCGCTGTGCTTTGCATCGAATCAAATTTACCTAAACGGAAGAAGAGAAGCTTGAGACATTCCCACAGACGTAAACGGCACGCCGGGGCCTTTTCTAACGTTACGGAAGCCACGCTCGACAGTTCCCAGGATTTCTTCAACAACATCTTTGGGAGCAACGACACGGTTGATGTTGAAGACTCTACCATGAAATCCATGGCAATCCCCAGCCCAATTGATGAACCGGTCCGTTATGCTTTCTCTACCTCCCCAGTGGTACCATCTTTGGGTACAACGGAGCCACTGTCGCACGAGCATACAAACGCCTTTGATGAAAACCCGGCAGAACATCTGAGGGTCCATCACTCGTTCTCCCAGTCTCCAAAATATGCACAGGCGACGGGAACTATTTTCCAACGTAATGATGACGACGATAGTGACTTCGTAGACGATGAATTATCTGATCAATCCCACCAGGAATCTGTTACAAAGTTATCTAGGAATTTAACTTTCAAGCAAGGGCAAGCCCTGACGGCAGAAACGGGCACTATGCCCAGTGTTTCAGTGGAGAACAGTTTCATCCAGCAGAGAGAAGAGAGACGGAAAATGGTCAATAAAAAGATTATTGAAATGATGGACCTGATGCAGGAAGATGATAATTAGCAAAGCGTACTATAAGATTTAACCTTCGGCATGAGTTGATAAAGCTGTAGTGATAGGCATGATGATACTCAAGGCAATAGTTAATACTCGATCTCCATCTCTTTTTCCCTTTGGGATATAACTTTTTGCATGGAATTTTAGATAAGGATAAGAGAAGGCCATATAAGTAATGCATTTCCATACTCTGTTCATTTTATGAACATAGCCAGCCCTGGAGGTTGATAGGGCCTAAAAAGTGGTGATTCATACTCCCAATTAATGTACAACTTGCTACCTGTTTTCATCCCAAGAATTCCGAAAATAACAGACCTCCGAAGTGTTTGATGTACTTAAAGGAAAAGTGATGTCTGGAACAGGTTGCCGGCAATTAGCCTAAAAGCCTGATACCTTATAGTTAAAATGGGAATAGAGTTTGAGAGAATATCATAAATTATTTGCATTTATCATTTCCGTGAATTATCATTATAAAATTACAGATATTATTATCATTTGTTTCCATAACTGAAATGCACATTTTTACCATTGGCTTACGTATTTAAAATTCAATTATAGCATTACTGATCAGTAATGTCAATGCATGTAATTATTAATTAACGGATAGCTGCCGAACTTCAAAGTATAGGAAAATTGTTCAGTTACGGATTAATAATATACTTGATGAATCGATTTTGATTGTTGCCATTAAGTGCTCATTGTTATTTTTTTAGCTTTACCAGTAGATTGAATAATTAAACTGAATTGTCATATAGAACGGTACACATTAACTATATAGCAAGTATTGATAGTAGGAGACAAGTCTATTAGCATATTTACAAGTTATTCTAGTCAGTAAGGGTGCACCTATGGCCTTTTATTCCTGACATTCCAGCTGTGCTTCCAAATGTCACCGAAGTCTTCCATTTATACGTGCCTGTGGACGTTCCTACGCGTGTTAATTTTAAGGCATTACCGTGTTACAAAACATCCTTTTAGATATGAATCACCCAACGACTTGATTTTAATTTAGCATTGCTTTATTTATGCTTTGGAATATTTTGTGATACACAGGATTTTTTTCAAGTAGAATCAGATTATTTATTGCAAACCCTACTTACGGGTCAACACTTCCCAAATGGGTTCATTGCGTACTGAAGTTGTTAACAAACATCACTTATGCTTATTTTTACCAAGAAACTAAAACAGGCATTCTTAGAGTTACTGTTCTGTTCTGGTAATCTATTGCCATATTTAATTGTTGTAGCATCAGTTAGTGCAATAGTAATAAATATGTCAAAATTATAGGTATTAATTTTCCTCCCTATTAAAACCTAAAAAGATGGTTTAATCAATTATTATTATTGGTTATAACAATTTCCTCTAAATAAGTTGACGCATATCAAGCGCATACCTAAAGATTCAATAATATAACAATGTTTTTGTTGCTATTATTCTTTTCTCCCTTAACAAGGCTCGCCTAATACGTCGTAAGGAATTATACGGCAATTCCATAGCAATAACCGTGTAATTTGAAAAGAGAGATTTCAAATTTTGTGCGTTGAGATGTGTAGCATGATTCCTCATTTTCTTGTCAATTAAGTGTCTGGTTATACACCTAATGCTATTAGAAATGTTGGGTAGCAATTACATAATAATTTTCTTCTGTGCGACACATCGGTTTTACTTTGTCATCCCTAACTTAGCTGTTGAAATGTTATGAATAAACCCTCCATTTATTCAGCACAGTTTTTTACCCTGAGTCTGGAACAGTAAATAAATAACTGAAAATATTCATGATAGGTAATCAAAAACAGAAAACTTCTTCACCCACTGTTACATGATAGCAGCAATAGAAGGATTGCGACATACACACTGAAGTATGCATGATGCTCTTTATAGTACCCCAGAATATTAGAGAATATCTACCTTATACATTTATTAGCTCACTGTCTACGGAATTGTTCAAACAATTAGGAGAACAAGGGTTGTATATCCGTACGGATAACACTGGACATCCCGGAAGTAAATTCACGTGAGCAATTACCGCATGGTAATGTTAATAGTAACGGTAATAATAGCACATAAATATCGCCGTAAGAGGCGCGCACACTCTGATATATGAAAGAATTCTGTTGCATACTGATCCAAACTTTTAAATTCTTGGAAACGAAATTCTTCGGCGGCAAGTTTACATAACTACTTGGACCCCAAATTTGCATAGCCACTTTCAACCCAAAATTGCATAAACATATGAACCCCAAATTTTCATAACCACTTGGGCCACAAATTTGCATTACAGATAAGACCCTAAGTTTGCATTACGACTTTTACCCCAAAGTTGCAATGCTACTTTCACCCCAAATTTGCATTACAGATGAGACCCTAAGTTTGCATTACGACTTTTACCCCAAAGTTGCAATGCTACTTTCACCCCAAATTTGCATAACTACTTCGACCCCAAATTTGCATAACGCTTTGGACCCCAGATTTGCATAACCATTTTGGCTTCAAATTTACATAACCATCTGGATCCTAAATTTGCATAACCACTTGAATCCTTACCTTAAAAAAGCTTTTATGTCCCAAATATTGTAAAATTTCTCGGACCCTGAGTTCCAATGCAGGTCTGGTCGTGTAACGTCCCAATTTGAAGAACTGGCAGTAGTATTCGCGAATGATTACAAGGCTCCGGGCTGTCCTATGCAACAGACTAGACATGGGTAACCTGGAAGCGATCACTTGCGTGACTGCATTGCGTGATCCAGGGCTGTGACCTGCACAAGTATAGTGTCTTGGAAGCCCTGCCGGAACAGTGTACTTGGGTGCCCACTTTTCTCACGCAGTGCAACGTCCTGCGATATTTTTTAATTTTGCTAATTTCTAAGAGTTATGCCAGACCAGTGTACTTAGGTCCTCACTTTTCTCGCACATTGCAACGACCTTCGATATTTGTTAATTTTGCCCAAAGCCCTATCGGAACAGTACACTTTGGTCCTCACTTTTCTCGAACAGTGCAACGTCCTGCGATATTTGTTATTTTTTGCTCATTTCTAAAAGCATCTGAGTTGCAAGTAAGAGGTAGGATTCACGTTTCTTCGATTGTAAATAGTAGTATCGTTCCATGCTTCCGTTTCAGTCTGACTACCACCATTATTAAATGGGTTTGATCGAGCTAGGTGCATGAGTTGTAAGTTGGATGGCTAGTAAGCTGCCTTAGATAAAAAATCCACGTCTTAGCATTTTTTAATACTCATTGCTACCATTCAACTACTTCCTGACCCGGACACAGGTTTAATTAATTTATTCTTTACATATTTTCTTAGGGTTTCTACTCGATGATTAAAACCACAAGTAAATAGGTTATATCTTACTCGGTATTTGATGAACACTTGCTCTCAACCTTTGACGCATTTTTTTCAATGATCTTCAAGAACGTATCAGTGTCAGTACGGAGTTGAAGTTAAAGTTGTATAGTACGCTTCTGAGACTTGGATAATGACGGAGAGGTTGGAAAAAAATGGACGTTTTTAGAAGGATACTTGGTATCAGATGGCAAGATCAGATCACAAATGTGACTGGTGGAAATAGCGAATTTGTAAGCTACTGTATGTCCAAGGTATGTAGTCCAGCAGAGAAGACTCATGTTTGTCAGCCGCATACTGCGTCTTCCCCCCTAGTAGCTCGGCAGTTGCAGCAATGGAATGGGTCCTAGCGGTGGGGGGAGGAGAGGTAGACCTCGAAATTCGTGGGGACGAATTTACGAATTTATGCCCAGGACCTGAGATGCATTGGAGTCAGACGCTGGAGATGTTGCGATGGATAGAAGGCAGTGGCGATCTCTTGTTATTTTGCCCAATGCGCCATATGACACGCAGGAGGACCTAAGTCTAAGTCAAGAACGTAACATATTTCCGAGCATTACCTATGAAATTTTCCCGTATGTAAGGTTAATAAAATTTCATGAATATAGAAATATCACATTTAAAAATATTATTGCTAATAGCATATCCTGGTCAAAAACTGTGAACTCGATACATAGGTACTATGATCAAAACATGATTGTTAGGGACATTTAATTAATAGTGGCTACCCATGTACAGTATCTCTGTTTNTAAAAATATTATTGCTAATAGCATATCCTGGTCAAAAACTGTGAACTCGATACATAGGTACTATGATCAAAACATGATTGTTAGGGACATTTAATTAATAGTGGCTACCCATGTACAGTATCTCTGTTTAGAGAATATGTCACCCGTGAAGAAGATCTGAAATTTGGAAACATATTTGTCTAGGGGTTAAACTACCCATCGTGTTGGTATTATTTCAGTGGAATCCTTCTTGGTGAAGTTCGCTCGAATGCAAGTATATTGCGTATAGCACCCATGGAAAGTCTACCATTGAAATGATGCTAAGCATTTAGAATTTGCTCTTCACTTTGAAATTAGTGGCCGTCGAAAAATAATGACATCAGTGAAATGCGAATTTTCTTCACTTTTCTTTCTGGGTTTTCTATAAGAATATATTTTTCTGCTCTTTCTCAGTTTCCTATCACGAGCCCTAGAAGAAACAATGCTTTGCCGAGGGGAAGAAGTGAAATTTAGCAGTCATGCATATGGCGGGTGTACACTCACGCTAAATTGTCCGGTCACTCAACTTTTCATTTTAGCGGTCACGTTGCCGTGACTACGACTTACTGCGTTTGACTGTCAAGGCAAAAATATGAGTCATTGTAACCTGAAATTAACTCGGCAGTAAGAGGTATGCACGTATGTATTGACTATTACCGTTTGCCAAAGCGCACAAACTACAAGAAACGACTCACATTTTAGATATTTGTTTTGGTGGTGTAGCGCCGTGAAAGACGAACAGGTGTTCGAGGCAATGTTATCGAATGTATGAAATTGAGCGGCGGTGCAACTTTCGCGTAAGTGTGCACTCGCCCTAAGAGGCACTTTGGACATCATCAATACACAAATTTCAAATGGGACAAGTAAAAGGTAATTTCCCGCCGAGTATAAAATTGAAGAAATTTTACAGTGCCTGGTTGGTTTATATTTGTGCTACCTGACACACGTATATATTTTACCGGTGAAGGTAAAAAAAATTGAGCTATTGAAAAATGGTTTTCGGTTCTACTTGCAGATACAGTTCGCCAACACGTTACATTTACCAGTATTATCCATGAGTAGAAATAGATATCTGATGAAATTATCAAGATTCGACTAAAATTCGAAAAGCACCACGACTTGGAAGAGGCTACAGTGATATAACTGTTTTCGGAGTGAGCAGTAGTGAGGTTGCTGTCCTGATTTATACACGACATAGGAAAATTTTAATTAACTTGGGATAACTACTGCCTTAAAAAGTTGTTAATTACTAAATTACATATTGCACATATAAACTAAAAATCTTAAATACAATAATTGTATTCAATTGTTGGGAGATGCCGACTGAAAATACGTATATTGTCCAGCGAGTGCACTGTACTTATACACGACCCACAAAAGAAGAAAGAATAACAGAGCTCCAGGTACCTTTCCATGCTCAAAAGGTGGAGCAAGTGGCGCTGTATTGACCTCTATAACACCATCCATTTGCAGCAGTTCACGGAAGGTTGCACACAAGTCAATACGCACGACCTGCAACTAGTGCGTTCCTGCGACCCTCGCACTTACTTAATGGACGCCGCGCCTGCCCTCGTTCCCTCA
>LQNS02278163.1:15819412-15839455 GCA_001587735.2 Parhyale hawaiensis
CCATCCATTTGCAGCAGTTCACGGAAGGTTGCACACAAGTCAATACGCACGACCTGCAACTAGTGCGTTCCTGCGACCCTCGCACTTACTTAATGGACGCCGCGCCTGCCCTCGTTCCCTCAGTCGGCGGCTGGCTGCCGTCGGGTGAGGAGTGGAAGTGTTTCGCTTTTGTGCTGTGCAGTTGAGGATGATTACGACTGAAACTACTGCCGTTACTAGTTTAGTGGAAAGATCTGTCTTTCACGGAGACTGAGTCTTTTGTTAGCATTTATACAGACCTTAAGAGTTTTGCAGAACTGTTAGAGAGGCATTTACCGAAAACCACAAACAAACATCTGTCAAATTAGAAGTAGTTGAATCTATAGGTAACGGTAGTAATGTATCTGCAATGCTGAAGAATTTCATCATTAAGATGGAGTATAGCGGATGCAGTACGAACTCTTTATCAGCCGCGATTGAACACATGGAGAGGTCATCTCAAACCGCAAATATTTAGGTGTTTAATGTTCAAGGTTCAGGTAATATGTACTAAATGTTACCAAAAGATATGTTGAACACATTACATTCAATACGATGGGAGTTCAAAAAGTTCGCAGAAATATTTAACTTAATTCAAGCTCTCTTGCGTTCATGCAAACGTATTGCTCTGCTAAGATGATTACTCATCGCGAATTCAATATATTTCGAAGTAAGTTTGATACACTTAGATGGGTGACTAGTTACTCCTTTGAGCATCGCCATGAAGCGTTTGTGACTTTGGGACCAATATGACTTTAAGTTCTTGAGTATGAATTTTTCTGTGCTTTGCTGTCTGTGTGGTGATATCAATTGCGCTGTGTTCGAATGAAATGGAAACGGATTCTAGACCTTTGTTTTGGCAGCGAATTGGCGACAAATGATTCGTAGTGATTTGATATTAAGAAAAAATGATGGCCCCCATCTTATCGTTGCCATCACTTGTTGTGAGCTGAATTGTGACATACCGTATAGGTATATCTCTATCTCAGTTGCAAGGAGGCCAGCTATCATATTAGGGAGCAGTTTGCGTTTCGGTTTATAAATGACCCTAGGAGAGAAATTTCCAGCAAACTTTTGGAATTCCCCTCGTGACTGACAGTAGACGGGCAACGAGGCCCACTCCCAGAGAGAAGCCACTTTAATCCAGTGGCTTTAGGTCAACGCCAAAAAAGTTCGTGAGAGTCTAACGAAAAAAAAAAAAAGAAAACACAGGTGCAGGGATTACCGTGTAGCTATAATCACTTACAGCAGGTCAGTTGGGATTGTGACCAGTTACAATAGATTGGTTAAGGGAGAAACTTGTTTACGGAGGATGCAGCAGTTAGAATTGAATATCAAGCTGCGGTGGATATCATCACTGCAATACGCGATTCCCAATCGGAAATTTATACACATTTGTCTGATGCTATTCGATGCCTTTCAGTATTAATTCATAGGCAGCCGTTAAATTTCGGTAACTCTCTGATTGGGTCTAAGAAAAGTAAGTTCTCGATAAAGACAGGTGTATTTTTAGTGGTGCTTCCAATTTACAGAAGACTTAAAATAATACCTACTTCTTTTGTATTCTGAATTTTTATTTTCACCAAGCTTTTGACGTTTTTAGCGAATGTCATCGTCATGATAGGGATTTCGAAACTCTTGGTTCGCCATTCATGATATACAACTAAATGGAAGCAAAGATACGCTTGAAAAGGACATTCGCTAAGTGCGCAGAAAGCTTTGGTGAAAATAGATATAGAAAGAAAATGAAGAAACAGAAGAAGTAATATCTTAGGTCAGCTGAAATATGGAACCTGGAAATCCTCTACATCTACATTTGAACTTTATTAGGCTTATTGCTAAATTTAATGCCGGTCCACCTTGTGTACCGCAGGCTCAACTTATGAGCGGACGTTCAGTTCGCACGTCAACGCGATTGCACAGTGAAAGTTGGTATCCAAGATACCCATGTAATATAATTTATTGGAATAACATGCTAATTGCACGTGCACTTATACGTTGAACACCCGATTGTAATTACGTACTGTATAAAGTAGCCTCGGTATAAGCAACACAATACAGTAAAATGCCGAAAATGAAGCCTACGCGTTGGGCTTAATTTTCGGCGTTGGCTGAATTTTTGGCGTCCAGCTATTTACCATAATTTCACCTTAAAAGATACATTTCCTTCAACCGTACCAAAAGAAAACCTGCGGAAGGTCGACGATACTAATTTTAAAACAAAATGTCAGAGTTATAAATAGGTACGGAAAAATGGGAGTGTCTTGTATTTTTTATACTAATGAAACATTTGAACATTCATATATATATATATATATAATATAAAATTTACAGAGAAAAGTTAGACGTTAATAATTGACAAATTACAGCTATCGAAAATGATAAAAAACGCCACAGTACGTATATTTATATAAATTTCAACGTGTCCTAAAAATTGCATAAACATCCAACCAGCACGTTAGGTGCAAGAAAACAGTTACCGAAAATTCGAAACCTGACAAAATATGAGAATCATTCTCCAAAATCGACCCCTAAAGATATCAACTTCCAAAATGGACCAGAGATCCCACAAAAAACCTGAACTTTTATTAAATCAAAACCTTTACCTAATAAATTCTATTGATAATTATAGTAAAAACAACTTGTAGTAGGAAGAATGTTTGAATCCACCCCAAAATTTTATCCTTAATCAGGGGTAAATTTCGAAGGTTATTTCAAAACTTGGAACGGATAATCAAATTTTTCGCAAAATCGAGTCATTTGTCGTTTGTAACATGACCGGCATTTCTCGAACATGTGAAAAAAAATTAGTCCAGTAGTTTTAGCGTAATGCTGACTATTGCAGAGACCAACCCAAGTGATCACATAACCTCCAGTCGGAGATAATAATAATTTCATATTAACTGAATAAAATAATCTAAACACGACTACAATGGTTTACATATTCATTCCACCAGTGAACATGAAAGACCCGTGTTGTGTTTTACAGTTCTTGTTATCACGTACTAAAGTATTTAGATTTTTTTAAAATCAGTTAATGTGTAGCTCTTTTTAGCTCAGGCAGAAGGTTATGTGACCACTTGGGTTTGTGTTTGCTATGGTTGGCAACATTACGCTAAAACTAGTGGACGATTATTCTTTACATTTTCGAGATATGTCGGTGTTGTCACAAATAATAAGTGATTGAATATTGTGAGCAATCTGATTATCCGTTCTGATCCCTAATTAAGCAACAAATTTTAGGGTGGATCCAAACTTCCTTCCTACTACATGTTTTTTTTTACTTTAATAATCAATAGAATTTATTAGAAAAATGCCAAAGCATTTAAAAAATGCTTTGGATGCAATATGAATTGAAAATGTCTTAGCTTCTGCTCAGTGTTAGGTTTCAAATGCTACGAAAAATAAACAGCTAAAAATATTGCACAATAGCTTATGCACGATAAGATCAAACACGCTTTCACAGATACAGCTTTCCAGCTAACACACTCCAAAGAAGAATCCTATCAAATAGTACCGAACTACTTTTCAATGCGAAGCCGGTTTCAGAAGATGCAGTACTTCAACTTTCGAGTATACATTATTATAGAAAGCATATTTTCCATCGTAATTCAGGGCTGGAATGTCATGGTATCTTATCTCGTTATTCAGTACATCAATTAATTTTCGCCTTTCTAGATGAGCGTGACGGAGAGCAGGACCAACCAAAGGAGCAAGCAAGCAAGCAAGCAAGCAAGCAAGCAAACAAACAAAGAAACA
This sequence comes from Parhyale hawaiensis, assembly GCA_001587735.2. Lineage (NCBI taxonomy): Eukaryota > Metazoa > Arthropoda > Malacostraca > Amphipoda > Hyalidae > Parhyale > Parhyale hawaiensis. The sequence goes on from LQNS02278163.1 coordinate 15,823,190, forward strand.
ATATAGCAAGGAGACAAGCAAGCAACAACTGTTTTTTATTGCGTAGTGGATTAAGATTCTAGTGTTTGGGCTGAAAAAGTCATGTTAAGAAAAGGTATTACAGAAAAGACGTAAACACAATCAGCTTTTTCTTCAAACAATCAACAACGAAGGTGTAAAGAAAAGAGCCTTCAGAAATGCGGCAGGAAACACGATATCTTACGGTCCTTGCCATCTTGTAATGCCAGAGTTATACTACACAATCGCACGATCAACTTATGAGCGAACTTTCAGTTATTACAGAGTACAACTTAAATCCTTTCCAATGGTTACCTTGACTGCCAAATTTCACTGCGGGATTGGGACGACGTGCAAGATGAAAAGCTGAAAGTCCGCTCACAAAAATAGCTTGCGATTCAATAGTGTAACCCCGGCTTAAAAGTTATTGCCCATACATACAGAATCCTATCCCAAAGTGAGTGCGAGCAAATCCCTCGAGAAAACAAGTTAACGGAACTTTTCACTCTCACATAATGGCTCTGCAGCTCACTGATGGAAAGTCCCTGCCTGAAGCCCTGTGCAGACGAGAAGTAAATATTGCCGACAATGGCATTTCGTCTAAAATGCTCTACCAGCCTCGGTGCAGAAGTTGCCTGATCAGCGAATTCAGTAAAATGGGTCTAGGCCAATTTTTTTCGTCGCGGTCGAGCAATACAAAGCAACTTGCAGTCTATAGTTGTCCCTGTTATCTATTCACTACAACGGTATGTAACGTTTGCATTTTATTTTAAATTTAACTTTAAATGGTTGCAATTCCATCTGCGGTGGTAAAACCGTAAAAGGAATTTTTATGTAGATGGTACCCAGTAGAAAAATGCTTGTCAAAGTTTCAAAGACTGAGTGGTTCGATATCGAATAATGAGCTACGGGAGATAAAGTACGAAGTTGTGGAGGGTGCTGCTCCCAGTATTTGCCAATAAATAAATTTTGTACTTGTGATCAAGTGAAAATATTAAACCTCTTCATTAGTGAGAGAATCAATAAAAATAATAACGCTCGTTTGTTAAGATGAATCGTTTTACAACTTGTATAGCTTGCTGTTTAAGATAAAGACCTTTGATATTTTCACGCTTGTCATCAGAGTTGACGATAAAAAAAATGAAATAATTAATTATTTAGTAGGGCCATAGAAAGTCTTAAACAATGAAGTAAAAATGCCCACTGTAAAAAGACAGTTTAATATTTGCCTTGTCCATTACCTTGCTACCAGTCTTTTGTCTTCGAGAATAAAAGAAACCGAGATGATCCGTCAAAGCGTCGACTTCAAGGTGTTGTAAATGCCACGAAAATCGATCACATTTGCTCTTCCGTGTTCCTCTTTAGATAAAGGCCAGGCCTGGGCCAGAGTCCCTAGCGCTCTGGGCGGAATTCTGGGGATCTATCTGCTAAAGTATTATATTTTCTCACCTTAATTTAACAATTTTCTCTTGCTAATGGATTAAATAACACATTATCTGACAGATCCATTTTGATCATTATTCTGCCAGGATAAGTATAGAGAAGTGGAAAAATCTAAATCGACATACAGTATTGTTAAGATCTTCATGGAACGCATACGTTACATTCCTGTTACTTTACGAATTGTTTGCGAATCTATGTCTTTTTTTTTTGTCTTGTTGGCCTCCGCTCAGGATGGCTGCGAACAAACATTTAGTTTATATATGAGGCAGGCTAGAAAGCTCGCAGGTCGAATGAAATATAGCAGAGGAATGATTTATAACGTGTTTTCACCTACATTACGTGGCATCACGTACATTAAATAAATTAATATACATATTACTCGCTTACACATACAGTTACACTACAGTGTAACTCACTTACTGGTAGACGCGTACGTAAACCACACGCACACTCATACAATACAATGAATATGAAATACACTTACAAGCTTGATCTATATATACGGAACATGCGTACACAAGAGCAATCGTCGAGCATGAGCGTGTATACAGTAGGCAAGGCGGAATTTACACACACACACACACACACACACAAACGGATGTAACCCGCTCTTACTATACAAACAGCTCGTTATAAAACGAGGTTATCGACCTCATTTCATCAGTCCCGTAGTTTATTTATCATTCCTCAACCACAATGGCCGCTCGCAGGAATATTACGCATTACTTTAGTTGTCCCGCCGAGTTGGCGGTCTTAATAGGAACATTGTTTTGTTCAGGATGCAGACATTCTAGAATATTGATGAAAATGTGGAGTCTTTCGAAGACAGTGTCTATAGTAACATGTGGTCTAGGAATGCGTATTATAATGAAACACCTATTGAGTTTACAAAGACAAAATAGTTACCTAGCAGTGTGATTGAAGCGACGATGATTGATCTAAAAGAAGGGTTTGTTAATTGCTTGCGTACATGCATACTTTGTTTGTGTACAGACGATACACACGCCTCTGTCTAGTAATTTCGTGATGGGAATCTTGACCTTTTTATCACTGGTTAATGGTAGTAAAATAATGCAGCAACTTTCCTGTTGCAGCTTGGCTCGAGAAAGAGATTCTATTTAAACGATTATGGCAAATACCATCTATTACTCGTAATAATGTGTGCATATTTTAACCTCAAATGGAAGCATTTGGAGAAAACAGTTTCAGAGAGAGTTACTGAAGATACCGAGAAGAATTTTTGAGAAAGAAATAAATTATTTTTAGAGAGAAGAGCAATAAAACGAGCCTTGAGTATGAATACAAAACAAGCAGTCAGATATGGATATACCGCCAGTTCAGTGGACTTGCAAAGCCTAATTATAATGTAAACCCATAGGTACGTGTCGTAAGATTAAAACTAGCTGTTATCCCTTTGCAGGGCAAACGACTATATGTGGCTGCACTCATAATGATATTTACATAAAAGTATTTACTACCGTTCCGAAAACGGACATTATGTTCTAAGAATTTAACTTGTCCATGTACTCTGTGCAGGGCGTGTTATTCTATTTCTTTCCACGAGACACCAAAATTTAATCAATTTCAAGGCGTAATAACAATATGTGGTATTCAAATACACCTCCAGGTACTCGATATTTCGATTAGAATAGATGGCGGGCAAAAGCTAAAGAAGCTCACTTATATGCTGTAAAAGAGTCAATGTCTGTCCATTGGCTCTATCTGAGTTATTGCTATTCGTACATACGGCAGAGGAAGTAGGAAAAACCACAGTTGCTGGGTTGAGTGAAAAAACCGCATGTATGCTACCGACCTTCACTGTGAATCAGAACGAACATGTAAGTTGAACATCCGCTCATGAGTTGATTGCGTAATTTCATAGTGAAACCCAGCGTTAAACTAGATGAGCGAAAAAAGTCAATAAATATGCCTTCGCAAGGAACAAATAGGTTTGAAGTTGACTCATAAGTTAAGGAGGAAGATTTCGACTACGGAGGGTGTTTTTCCCAATACTTGTCTAGTCGATTTTTGAACGTGTACATTGACGTGTCTGTGCCCCGGCATCTTCAGAAGAAACTTTATTCCAAATATTCTCTATGAAGTGCGGCAAAAACTGTCGACCATGTCCAGATAGTAATTGGATGTTGGTACTTTTACTCGTTATTTTGGAGGCGATTATTTTCATCGTTGTCAAAGAATGCTACCGTCTGTATGTCACTGAAGCGTATTCGGTTTCTTGAATAATTTCTATAAGTTACCCCCTGAACCGCATTTTTTCCAGAGAGCTGAATAAAAACTCCTGTAGCCGACTGTAGCATAACTAGTTGCGCAGTTGTACGCATTAACTTCACTGTTATGCTTTAGGTCCTGTTAAGTTTATCAATATCTCTTCAAAATTGTGGTGACGAGATTTAAAAAACACACACACACACGAGCAATAAAAGTAGGAGGCAACACTGGGCATGGGCGCAGTAATGCAAGAAAGATGAGTAAAAAAAAACCATCAGTAGGAGCAGAACGAGAGGAAAGTTGGCTCTATTAACGAGGTCGATGAACTTGATATATCATTTGTGTCCCAGTGAGCAGGTTTGTCACTTTCGTTGTGCAAGCGACAGCGTAAATATCTAAATAACGAACTTACAACTAACTGACAAACACGGTCGATCATTGAACATAACTGCGAGAGACCTAGAGACCAGGTTTTAATTTTTCGTTCTGTAAACGTTCATGAAATTGTTTAATTAATGAATTATTAACTAACTTACAAACGAGATCGATCTTTGTACAAAACTAATGTCCAAGCTTGACTTTTCCGTCGTGTAACTGACAACAAAACTCTCTAACTAACCAGCTAACAACTAACTTACAAACTAGGTCAACCTTTATACATAACTGATGTCCCAGTGTGAAGGTACGTCTCCTTCGCTGAGTAAGCTAGGCCAGAAATTGCCACTTTTAGAGCAAATAACAAAAGGTTGTTAGTGAGGTCAGAAGTGTAGCGCAGTGCCATTTGTCATGTGGCCAGCGTAATTTGTGGCCTTTGTTTTTGGCGCCCCCTGGTGGCCAGTGTGTGTTGTATTACGAGTAATGGCTCCTACTCTGTATATATCATTAACCTATTTATAAAAACACAGAAAATATTAGTATTGTTGAACACTATTTTTGTCCCTAATGTTCCTTTTATGGCAGCTTTTCTGTACGGAGAAATTTGCTTCATAAATACTTTTATTGTATACATTTCTTAACCATTTACGGTAAAGCATCATCGTAATTTGGGTAAGAAAATTGATATATATGACTGTATGCGTTTCTTAGTCCATTTATGGCCATATTCTATTAAGCCTCTATTGCACAACAAATATAGGGCTAATTTGCCTGGTGCAGTAGCAACATGGATTTAATCTAAGGTGTTGCTGCATTAGGATATTAGTCCTCCAATTATGCTAATATCTAAAGTGTACGCGTCGTTTCGGTAAATTTATTCTCAGCAGAGTTGTTATCATACCTATCGATTTATACGTACAGTGGTTTAATAAGTGTTACAAGCATTAAAATGCCCGACATTAACAAAAAAAAAAAAGGCATGCTTCATAAAAAATGTCAAAGTCGCGCAGGTGTCAGAATTTCTATTTATTTTTCCATTCTGCGGAAACGGACTGGAAGCAATACAAGAACCGGCAACTCACACCTACTGAAGTATGAGGGGCTGCACAATTCCAAAGCAGGAATCGCAACGGGTTTCAACCACGGAGGTAATATAAAAGGAGTGAGCCTCACAGCCTTTTATCCCATTCAATCAGAGAGGTAAACTTTACCCACTTGTGGGTTAAATGACGTCACTGAACTAGAGAGCAAAAGAGCACTGCGGCATCGGGTGATTTAGCCTCGGAGGCAAAATTTCTATTATGATTCCGCTTGTGGTTTCAATCATCCATTCCTTTCTAAGATTAGATAGGCAAATACAGGGCGTCCATGATTCGGTCTCGAAAGGTAACAACGTTGCGAGTCCCTTTGGGGTTGGAGAAGATTTTCCATAACCTTAAAAACTCACATTACCTAGGGCCTAGCTTGTTTTGTGAAGACGTCTCTCCCTCCCCCTGCTCCCCCATGGAAATTTTTCTGGCTACGTTACTGATTCCCAGACGCTGTCCCGTCTAACCAAAACCATAAAATTCCCACGTTAGCAACAAACAACGATACATGTTTATACAGAAGAGCTCTGGCGTCTAAAATATTTATTAAAAAGACCTTGCTTAGCTGCACCGGATTGCTGACCCCCGCAGTACCTAGCGGCACACGTGAGACTTCCAAGCTCTGGCAAGGCGCTTCAGATAAATCAGTGAAACCTTCACATCGTACCATAGCAATTCCCCATCAACTTCGCAAGCAACACCGAGCATCGATGCATATCTTATACGACCAGCCTTTTTGCTTATATTAAATACTGAAACTGTCCCTGCCTTATGCCCAATGCAGACGAGAAGCAAAAATTGCCGAGAGTTACATTTCGTCAACAAATGCTCCACTAGACTCGGTGAAAAAGTTGACTGAAGAGCGAGTTCAGCAGGATCCGTCTAGGCGAATCTTTTTTGTAACTTTGGAGCAACTCAAAGCAACGTACAGTCCAGTTTTTCCTATTATCTGTTGACTATAGGTATGTAATGCCTCCGTTTTCCTGAAAACTTTACGTAAATGGTGGGGATTGTAACTGCAATGTCAGTATTAAGTATAAAAAGCACATGTCTCCAGGTTACAACGATGATAGCCGCAGAAATCTTACGTCTGAAAATTTTGTTAAGAATCTAAGGGCCAGTTCACAGTTCCCTCATTGTAACGCGTTCAGTCACGAAATGAACACAGGCTGTGGGTCAAGTTTGCCGGTTGCTGTCCACACGTAGGAGCGACCTTCATTCCAGTGAATGACACAGCGCGTTCAGATATGATCTCCTTTCTTTACATTTTCACTTATATTTGGCGCCGGTTTGTAGTCACATTCGTATCCCATAATTTTATCGCCTAATGTTGATAGAAACAGGCTGTTTTTAGAAGATTTAAAGCGTGGTAAACCGATAAATTTCAACTCAACACGCAGCAATCCGCTTCCTTGTCGAATCAAACTACAACATTTTCAGCTCAACTAATTTTCTTGTATTAAACGGCAATGCAGTGATTTCGATGGTTATAGTGACGGCAGATAGCAGAAAACATTCAGCTGCTGAGTACTATGCACTGTGACAAAAAAAGAGCTTATAAAGAAGCAATAAAATTTGTTAAACTAATGTTCAATTTCTTCTCCATGCAACTACTAAAAATTTTACCCTAGAATAGTGCCGCTGCAAAAACGTTTCCGCCGCTACGTGTGCATTGAAATGTCGAGCCAAAGTTGACAATTCGACAATTCTGTCTGTCTGAAAAAAGCGAAGATGTCGCTTGTCTGCATGAGGCTTTAGTGGACCCGTGGAATATTTTTATAAGTTGCTCTGTCTAACTGGACCCGTGGAATTTGTTTGACAGCAAACCACGATACGGGTTCCCAAAGCTTTATGCCTAATAGTTTCCGACGTATAAACATAATTAAAAAGGCCTGGGCTGTGGCCGAGAGATTACTGACACCCGCTGTATCATAGATACGCCAGCTTCCCAAAGGCAATAAAGCTCAAATTTTCTTCCGTCCATTAGTGATGAAGAGCGTGACACAAAAGGTAGGTAGGTAGGTACTTACTTACTAGTGTATTAATATTAACTTAGATAGGAAAATATGAGGTATAGCTGTACAAGAGATATGTACACAGACACCCCCTCCCCCAGAGCCAGGACTAACAGTGATACTTTCATATATATATATATGGGGCTCTCAGCCGGTTGGGACCCTTGGCTTTACCACAGGAGTCCTAAAATCCTTAACAAATATATATTTTTTTTTGTGACTGGACAACACTGGACAACAGCACTCAATCAATCGTCCGCTCAAATTATGAATGGACGTTGAGCTCATGCATCATTCAAATACGCCGTAAAAGTCGGTGCTATTGATGCTGTACTAGAATGACGCGCGGGCTGAAATTTCGCTGATAACCAAGGAGCTTCTATAGAGAAGGAGGGAGTCAGTAGCCTAGCCCGTTGAAGCTCAAGAGTCTCTTATGGCTGTCAGCCAGTTGTCCCATGTACCAATCGCATATCAGTAAAGAGTCTCTTATGGCTGCAGCCAGTCACTTAAGCACCAATCGCATATCAGCAACTCGGTTCGTCTGCTGCTCCCCCGTGAAACTCAGTGCTCCCACGTCTTTTTCACCAATGAGCGTCTCAGCCATAGGAGATCTGGTTGACTCTCTGGCAAGTCTGTAACTGGGCCACAAAGCTCCCTCCTTCTCTATTGAAGCTCCTTGCTGATAACATAAGGATGCCGTTGAACAGTGCGACCGAGCCATTGGGGATCTTTTTCTGTATCCTTGATACAGGAAAAATCTGATTCGAGCTGTTGATAAGGAGCGTTCGGACGATCAGCCAGCTAACAATGGCCTCAGGCTAAGAATAAATTAAGAGCTTCTTCACTCTAAGCTGCAACTCCTAGAGAATCAGTAAGTATTAATGTAACTATCTTTAGACCCTTAAAAAAGTTTAACGCATTTTAATTCCCAGCTACATATGTCAGCAATTTATCATGTGCTATAGCGACTGGGTCAAGACTCCTGAAAAACTAAGCACATTTTAATGTTTACCTCCAATTGCTAGTAAGCCACCTATGCTATCTGCAGTTGGCATGACAAACAGACCCTCCAGCAACTGATTACAGTACTGACTCTGTAGCAATTAAGTACTCACTCTGCGGCCATTACAGCCACACAAGGTTGTGCTCAAGGTGTACGCGTGTTTCAGTACTGATAGAAGCTAAGACGGGCAAAGATACACAGCGTCGCATTATATAATTACGCCGCAATAATTAGAACCTAAACTGACCATGGATTTTCCTTCGTATCAGAGGAGGTCGGAGAGACCAACCGGGGCACAAAAGATCAGGATTTCTTTTAGTTGTGAATAGGCACGCGACCATGGATCGTGCAGTGTAGAAGTTAACTCTGGTGAATTAGGCCCAGATTTAACAAGATATATAGTAGTTTGTAGAGCCTAGCTGGTATCGTACCTCACAGTTACCACTTGGAACTTCATTTGCGAAACTGAAGCGTCACTTGATGTGTGTGAGAGTCCAAGTAGCATTAGCATGCAACGAGCCCTCTCACTTGTTTGGCACACAGAGGCACTTGCGTAACGTTTAACGGTTCCATTTACAAGCGTGGGTTTCGTAAATTGTGTTTTTCTTAGAATGCAGAAATGTAGATTGCAAGATAGTAATTCCCATTGTAAAGTTAGAAATTGTGGGCCCAGATCCGCCCAGAAGCCCCTAACATGTATTTTAAGGGTAGGTAAAGCCAGGGCCACACTTTGCATTCATATATATGTTCGTCTTTCCGAACTATATTTGAATCGATAGCAAAGATACTGCAGCATGAACGATGATCGGGCTGATATTTTTATAACAAGTTGTGAGTGGGAATGCATAGTGTGGCACCGGTATAAAGTGTATAAATGCTGGCACGACTGCAATTGCACATATGGTAACACTTCATACTACAAAATAATTATTGAATTTAGCTAGTTGGATTTATTTATTTATCAGGTTGGTGCGAAAGTAATGTTCGTCGCAAAAATATTAGCCAAAAAATAGTGTTTAAGCTGGAGTGTCACGATCGAATGGGCTACATTTACTGTTCTGCAAGTTCCCTGGTTGTAATAATAGGGTTTTCTGAGGCAAGAGCTTCCGCCAATTAAAAATAATTTCTTTAGTTTATTTCTGTCTCTCTTCCAAAGAGAAATGACTCCGTCAGAAGAGGGAAAACCACCTCCTGTTATTCCTCCCATTCACTACATCATCTCCAAGCGTGCTCGAATAGATATTGATGCCGCACTTGCATTAATACTGTTATGAAATTTATGGAGCAAAACTTCTTTTACGTCACCTTTAGGTGGGACATATACCGTATGAAGGTAAAGATTTTTTAATTATGGGCAAAGGCAGAAAATAGTAAAAATTTAACACAAATTTATTTTAAATCTTCAAGTGAAGGTTACAAATTTAATAAATTTGCTCTGAAATGTTTGTTCTGGAAATCGGACATAACTATTGTACTAACCTAATATAGTTTTGCTGATTAAAAGGGTTTTCGAATCCTAACTTAGTGAAGATCAGTACAAGGAAGTGACTCAGTTTAAGCATTGATAGCGATGCTTGTTCAGGTGATATCACAGTCTACTCGCCCTGAGCTTTAGAATAGGCGTTCAGTTGACGGGCCCAAGTTTTTCCAATACCTCGTAACACTTCATAAAAATTACGGGGATGGTGAGTGTATGTGCAATAGCAGGCCCAATGCAGTGGCATAATGGCTAAAGTTTTGCAATTAGGTTTGGTTTTGGTTTTTAGTAATTTAGCCATATTTACGTATGTGCTTATGCATATCTCGAAGGTTTCAACAACTTCTGATCAGATTATTGTATAGATTAGTAAAACGAAGATACAAAAGGCAGGTTCGATTGGGCGCCAAAATTAAGCCTTCGAATTTTGGCTTGTCCGAAACGTCTGACAGAAGTTTTTGCCTGAGTCACTTTGAAAAGCATTACAGGTGTTAGAAACAAGGCGGTTACGCTGATCCTGCTGAAAACTTCGTTTTCCGGAGTAAGATTGAGTTTCTGCAAGTTTTCAGAGTAACCGATTGAATCTCATTTCAGCGGGTCGAAACCAGTTCATTTGCGTGAAGAAGTGAACAAGTCAAGCCTCGAAGGTTTAGTTTTGGCGCCCAACCGAAAATGCCCAAAATCACTGATTTCGGGACTTCTTCACCAAGTTGCATACTATGCGTTTTCTCCACATTACGAGGCAGTCGCTAATCCAGGCCTGGCTGATTAATCACAATTAAATATTTTTCATAAATTTGATAATGATTATCGTTTTTTACATGTTGACATGTATTTTCAAACAAAGTAATTTTTTCATTACAGAAAAATAAACTTGAGCTTAAAAATGATTGTTAGGTTCAAGCAATTCAGTATTCAAAATAAATTTTACGTAATTCGAATAGTTGCTCATTAGTAAAGATATAGGTAACTTTCTACCTAAATTTGGTTTCACTACAATATTCTATTACACAGTAAAGGGTGATCAGCAATATTTTTTCTCCTTTTCGACCTGACTACGACTTTCGATTGAAGAATAAATATTAAGGCGCTGGGTTGTTATAAAGATGAGCATATACCTAAGTTTAAGATGAAATTTTATAGGCCACCTCCTCGTAGCTTAAAGTTAGCTTGTTTTAGAGGCATCCACTAGAATCTGGATCGAATGAATCTTCACTTATAAGCTGAAATTTTTGGGTCATCTCGCCATAGCTCATAGTTAGTCCGCCTCTGAAGCAACCACTCGAATTTGGGTCGATTGAATCATTAAATTAGAATTCTCGGGTCACCTCGCCAAAGCCTAAAACTGGTCTGCTTCAGAAGCATTCGCTCGATTGTGGGTCGAAAGTAATTTGGAATAAATGCTGCCTAACATCAGGCCCTCTATTGTTTGCTTTAGGCCTTGGAGAAGTTTGATATGAGCCACTCTAGGCCGTACATGGGGCAAAATAATGCTTCGCTGTCACGCTTCTTCTTAGCTTCTTCCCTTCACTATTGTTGGTGACCAGCGAGTTAATTTACCTTGGTAATTTCAGACAATTTTTGTTTTTAAAGTATGCCTAATATTACGGTACTGACGTTAAATTTCTAATATTTTGCTGTGCAGTTATTGTTGTTACGATGCCCGAGTTACTTTCCCTAAATGATTATCTATATATTATCTATATTAGCTGCTTAAAGAACGTATGCCTAATAATTGGTACACCCAATAATCCGATGTTGAAATTGAAATTTCAAAATATTATGTTGATATTATTGTCGCGGCGAGACTTGAGTTTCTTTGCCTTAATAATTAGAAGCTGTTTGAAAATACATGATTGTCTTTCAAGTATTCGCTTCAAAAGAGGACAGAGACGCTTAATACTATTTCAAAGCGTTTTAAGTGATTTGTTAGTTCCTCATCTTCCATTTTCTCAATTGTGCTATGGAAATGTTTTAATAAAATTAACAACTATTATCATCATCCTTAAAATTCTTTTATGGCACCAGAATGAATTGCATGCAGTAACTTGCAGTAACTTCTTTCTCTCTTTCGCTATTGTATTTTATTTCAATGACTTTTCTCTTGCACATTTTCCAATACAAGTATTGCAATGTTTTGTATAAGGAAATGCATTACCCGCCTGAATATAATAACAATGCACTAAGCGTTCTAGTAAATCGATTTTAACCACCTTCTGTACAAATTGCTGAAGAAGTTTTATTATCTCGGCTGAAGATATAAGGTAAATTTATGTGTTTTCTACATTAATTTAACCCGCTATATTTATCCGGTGAATGATCCATGTTTGCAATTTATTTTCTGTCAGGAAGAGGTGAAAGGTGGGAGAAAATTATTCATGCATTACGGATTACAGCTCACTTTACGCACTATAACAACATCAAGAGATAAGCTGTGATAAGGGTTCATTGCAAATTTATCGCGGGTAAATTCAAAGCCGGTAAATTCATTGATGGTAAATTCATTAACTAGTAAATTCAGAGAATGGTGACTTCTTTGAATGGTAATTAAATTGAATGGTATATTTGCCGTTCGATGAATTTACTATTTCACGAATTTACCCTCTCCCTTCACTAGGCATGACAAGTGAAGCGCAAGTTGATAAATACACAAATTTTTTGACCACCTATTGCTATATTCTAGCATTACAGCTATTTTCTGTCCCTAAGGACGCTAGGCAGACCTATAAAAAAGGAGTCATTGTGCCATTTTTCGACATTATAGTGGGCAACATTATAATTATTTTGTGACATTGCCAGGCACTTATTCCTAGCCAATATTGTGCCTGACCTTCACCTTCGTCTTGATGAGGACCTGGACACTGTACAGAGACCACGATTTCTTTCTGAATTTGCTGGTAGCACGCAATCTGTAGGGATAAAAATAGGCTGGCGGTGAAAGATGGATTGGAAAAATCATACGCTGATCTGTAATGATATCGATATGTCGGCTGGGAAGACTTTGAAATTCACAGACAGGTTAGATCCCATATAAAATGGATGTAGATTAGATTATATTTTTTCTGCTGCCGATTGTCATCTGAAGTGCGTTCATGATGGATAGTGTTATACCTTGTGATCTGGCGCATCATCGGAGAGTTTGTGTGGTCTGCTTGCTGTATAAAATATATAACTGCTCTAGTCATCCACTGTCTGATTTTCTTTCGGAACCATTTGTTCGGGTGAGGTATACTCGGCGTATTGGTGCTCTTCATGAGTTTGATGGGGAACCGTTACGATGCCGTGCGGACCAGCATTTTCGTTCGTTTTTTTCCATCATGTGTGGATGTTTGGAATGGTCTTGATGGATCAGTCTATGCTGGTGCGGGTATTGGCAACTTTAAACGATCTGTACACAGAGCTACTCTATGATCTTGGATTTTCTCTCTCTTTCTTCGCTCGCTGGGCTGGTTGCGTGGGGGTTTTGTTAGCTTCATAGAGTTTCTCCTTTCTCACGTAGCCAGTCTAGTGCAATTTAACAATAATTATTAAATAAATAGCAGTAGACGGACCAACAGACCCAGCAGCCGGAGCCATCACTCCTGCCCTCTATGAGCTATTGCCGGCATGTCAGGTAATAAATATGTATGAAATATAGAGGAGATGGATGACAGGAAACGGCCAGGCTACCGACATTGAACCGAAGTACTAGGAAAGACTGGCAAATTAATCGCCTGTCCTAATTTTTACAAACAGGAATGAGACTAAGATAAGAGATCAGGGGTGTGTCGCAGTCACGCTCGTTTGGGTTACCGGTGCTACACCGCGTAACGCCGGTGACCCAGCCAGTCGCAACCCGTGTCGCAATCATAGCTCAAATGACGACTGCGTCACGATTTACGGTGATGCATGTCACCGAGCACAAAAGTCTGTTTTGAACCAAAGGAGCCATAAATTCGTTCAAATGCGCCACAAATAAGCTCCTTACACCAGAATAAGTAAATGAGATTAGTTAATTGAAACTTCCATTGACAAAATTTCGAATAAAACAGAATTTCATTTCCCTTGAGCTCACATCGTTCGTCGCTAGATGGCGTTCTCGCAACCATTTCTCGGGTTACGATAACCTTTTTTCAGGTTGTGGTAACCCGGTTTTGGCGTGATTGCGACACACCCCAGTCCTTTGACCAAATCCCAAAGATTTTTGGTATAGTTATCATAGACTGCAACAGTACTTGACTCTTAGGTCTGACGTTGGCGGTCAAAAGTCGGCAACGGGAAAAAGGGATTTTCTCATGAGCTATTCTTGTCCCCCTATCTAATACCGAAGAAAAAAATTCCAAGGAACCCAACAGTTTTCTTGCGGAGAAGGTATCTTGGATACGACGGGGACGTACTTGAGCGCTTGCCTGCATGACCGTGTCTGGAGATGTTCATAATAGCTCTTGAGAAAATCCCATTTTTCCTATTTTGGCCGCCAGCGTCAGAGGCCACTTGGACCTAAGAGTCAAGTACGGTTGCGGTCTATGTATTTATATTACAACTAAAGAATAACAAAGAGATGCAACGAGTTTCAGCTAATTCTATCTGTAAAATTTTCAGATCTATAGATTTGCAACATACGTTCATGGCTTGAAGGAGCATTTTTATATATTTTCTTACCCAAATAGGATTAAAGCAAAATGGATTTAACTAAATCCACGGATGAAATCATCGACGACATTTGTCGTGTGGTGTACGAGAAGCTCTACGGCACGGGTGCCAGGGGGCTGGAGCCCTACGTGACTGCCATCTCAGAGGAGTTGGATGAACGCAACGTCCAACATGTCACAAGCAAGAAATGCCTTGATAAACATCGGGAAAAGTACTTCAAGGTAAGAACATTTTTCTATTCGAATATTTAAATTACAGTATGGTCAAAATGACACATCAAAAGACACTTTTAGCACCGTAATTTTTCTGCGTCTTGATAAACATCGATCGATTGAAGTACTTAAAGGTAACACAATTTTTCTTTAGGGATATTTTAGAGTATTACCGAAATTGCAAGACAAGGAACACGTTTTATTAGCTTCTTTTGAAAGTGTCTCGCTAATAATCGGGAGAATTCTTTCAAGCTAATATAATCTTTCTATTTAGAAATGCATGTCAAAGCAGAGTCCGATAGCACTTCTCGCTTGAAGCTCTTCTCTATTACGTGAAAAGTCTTTCTGGGAGCACCAAAATCAGAATTCCAATGTGGAACTGCATCAGGTGGTATTGCGACTCGAGCATTCTTGAGCTTATAAATTACCAGAAATAGACGTTTGTGTCTGCCGCAACGCGTGTTGTGCCGATGCCACACGATAGTCATAAGAACGAGGATCGTCATCTTTTCGTTCGTATCCATTCATGTGCCCATTTGAACAGCACACGCGTTCAAAGTTTTTTCAGTTATAAATTCCTCCAGAGATAATGAAATGTCCGAAAGTCAGCTAACGGTACTTGCGGGGCAAACTGTAGGGACGGTAAACATTTTTACACCATTTTTGACAATCTCAAAACTGTGTTTGTGAGATTTCAACATAACGTTCGGATGAAAAGATGACGATACTCGTTCTGTTGACTAGCGTATGTCATCGCCATTACAGGCATTCCTTGGTCTAGGAGGGTAGAAGCAAGGCTCTTCTCCATCACTGCATCCATTACCAGTAGTACAAAGAATCAGAGAAAATTTGTGGATAATTAAGAAGGGTCGCTGTGGACAGTACGTGTAATCATCCTATCGATACAAGATCTTGGTCCACATACCTGTGTTTGAGATTTCGTAACTTGCAGATCAGGGCAAACGGTAACAGTCTACGACTGCACACTAATAATAATAATTTCACAAGGAAGATATGCACGTAGAATGTACAAGTGGTACTTTTTCTTGTGCTAGAATTGGATACATCGTTTTGCTGCAACTGTTGAAAGTATGACACACAATATTGATTTGCCACTTATATTCTTTTTTGCCTTGGATTGGCGCATTGATGGAACCAGTAGAAGAGTTCATTGTTTTAAATAGCCTATTGAATATAACATTAGAACTAGACAGCATCCTGGAGTTTGATCGTCCCCCGCAAAGGAGGTAGGGCGCTGAATGGGCTAAGGCAGCAGTTTAGGCCTTTTTCGCAGCTAGCTCAACCCCAAATGACTGCCTGCAAAAGATTGTGATGATATTTCAGTTCCTTCAGGCTGGTTTTAGGTTGAAATACCTACACATATAGACAAGCATAGAACGGAAACTGGATAATTTGACGCGACGCTTGCTTTTCCTTGTCGTGATTTATTTATGATGAACTTCATCAGTCACAGTCTACATAATATCGGGTTGAAGGGTTGAACAGAGGCGGTATCAGGCGTAATAGGTCTTTGCCACTCACCTTTCCGTGCCTCAGATTGACGTATTGATCCCGCCGATGGAACGATTCATTATGCTAAAGAGCCGCAAGCACATCACTCGAGCGGACATGAACCAGTTCAGGCAGCAGGAATCGAGTGTCGGACTCAAAGGTTTGCTTGTGAACTTCTACAATGGAGTCGACGTGAGGGAAAGCACGTCGCTGCTGCCTGGGGAAGAGAAGCGGGAGGTCGCCAAGCAAAATCCTCGTCTCAGAAGTAAGTATTCTAACTTTT
>LQNS02278163.1:15864303-15877716 GCA_001587735.2 Parhyale hawaiensis
GGTGGAGGATATACGGTGGAGGATATACGGTGGAGGATATACGGTGGAGGATATACGGTGGAGGATATACGGTGGAGGATACACGGTGGAGGATACATGGTGGAGGATATACGGTGGAGGATATACAGTGGAGGATATACGGTGGAGGATATACGGTGGAGGATATACGGTGGAGGATATACGGTGGAGGATATACGGTGGAGGATATACAGTGGAGGATATACGGTGAAGGACATACGGTGGAGGATATACGGTGGAGGTTATACGGTGGAGGATATACGGTGGAGGATATACAGTGGAGGATACACGGTGGTGGATACATGGTGGAGGATATACGGTGGAGGATATACGGTAGAGGATATACGGAAAACCGCAGTTGCTAGGTTGAGTGAAAAACCGCTTGTATGCTACCGACCATCACTGTAAATGAGATACGAACATGTAAGCTGAACATCCGCTCGTGAGTTGATTGCATAATTTCATAGTGTAATCCAATATTGAACTGGGTGATAAAAAAAAATCAATAAAGATGCCTTCTCAAGGATGCAATAGGTTAGAAGTTGAGGAGGAAGATTCCGACAGCGGAGGGTGCTTTTCCCAATACTTGTCCAGTCGAGTTTTGAACGTGTACTTTGAGCGTCTGTGCTCCAGCAACTTCAGAAGGAATTTTATTCCAAATTTTCACTATGAAATGCGGTAAAAACTGTCGACCATGTCCAGATAGTAATTGAATGTTGGTGCTTTTACTCGTAATTATTGAGGTGATTATTTTCATCGTTGTCAAAAAATACTACCGTCTGCATGTCACTAAGTCATACTCGGTTTCTTGAATAATTTCTGTAAGTTACCATCTGAACCGTATTTGTTCCAGACAGATGAATACGAGCTCCTCTAGCCGATTATCGCATAACTTCTTGTGGATTTGTACGTATTATATAACTTTACGGTTACGCCTTAGATTCAATTAAGTTTATCAATATCTCTTCAAAATTGTGGTGACGAGAATTGAAAAGAAAATTTACACGAGTAACAAAAACAGGAGGCAACATTGGACATGGGCGCAGTAATACAAGCAAGACGAGTAAAATAGAAAAACGGCCTTCACTAGGAGCAGAACGAGAGGAAAGTTGGCTCCATTAACGAGGTCGATGAACTTGATATATCATTTGTGTCCCAGTGAGCAGGTCTGTCACTTTCGTTGTGCAAGCGACAGCGTAAATATCGAAATAACGAACTTACAACTAACTGACAAACACGGTCGATCACTGAACATATCTGCGAGGGACCTTGAGACCAGGTTTGTATTTTTCGTTCTGTAAGCGTCAACGAAATTGTTTAATTAATGAACTATTAACTAACTTACAAAAGAGGTCGATCTTTGTACAAAACTAATGTCCTAGTGGGCAAGGGTGTCTTTTCCGTCGTGTAACTGGCAACAAAACTCTCTAACTAACCAGCTAACAACTAACTTACAAACTAGGTCAACCTTTGTACATAATTGATGTCCCAGTGTGAAGGTACGTCTCCTTCGCCGAGTAAGCTAGGCCAGAAATTGCCACTTTTAGAGCAAATAACAAAAGGTTGTTAGTGAGGTCAGAAGTGCAGCGCAGTACCATTTGTCATGTGGCCAGCGTAATTTGTGGCCTTTGTTTTTGGCGCCCCCTGGTGGCCAGTGTGTGTTGTATTACGAGTAATGGCTCCTACTCTGTATATATCATTAACCTATTTATAAAAACACAGAAAATATTAGTATTGTTGAACACTTTTTTTGTCCCTATTGTTCCTTTTATGGCAGCTTTTCTGTACGGATAAATTTGCTTCATAAATACTTTTATTGTATACATTTCTTAACCATTTGCGGTAAAGCATCATTGTAATTTGGGTAAGAAAATTGATATCTATGACTGTGTTTCTTAGCCCATTTATGGCCATATTCTATTAAGCCTTTATTGCACAACAAATATAGGGCTAATATGGCTGGTGCAGTAGCAACATGGATTTAATCTAAGGTGTTACTGCACTAGGATATTAGTCCTCCAATTATGCTAACATCTAAAGTGTACGCATCGTTTCGGTAAATTTATTCTCAGCAGAGTTGTTATCATACCAATCGATTTATACGTACAGTGGTTTAATAAGTGTTACAAGCATTAAAATGCCTGACATTAACAAAAAAGAAAAGGCATGCTTCATAAAAATGTCAAAGTCGAGCAGGAGTTAAAATTTCTATTTATTTTTTCATTCTGCGGAAACGGACTGAAAGCAGTGAAAGAACTGGCAACTCACAGCTACTGAAGTATGAGGGGCTGCACAATTCCATATAGCAGCAACGAACGGGCTTCAACCACGGAGGTAATATAAAAGGAGTGAGCCTCACATCCTTTTATCCCATTCAATCAGAGAGGTAAACTTTACCCACTTGTGGGGTAAATGACGTCACTGCACTAGAGAGCTAAAGAGCGCTGCGGCATAGGTTGATTTAGCCTCGGAGGCAAAATTTCTATTATGATTCCGCTTGTGGTTTCAGTCATTCATTCGTTTCTAAGATTAGATAGGCGAATACAGGGCGTCCATGATTCGGTCTCGAAAAGTAACAACGTTGCGAGCCCCTTTGGGGTTGGAGAAGTTTTTCCATGACCTTAAAAACTCCCATTACTTAGGTCCTAGCTTGTTTTGTCAAGCCCTCTCTCCCTACCCCTCCTCTCCCATGGAAATTTTTGTGACTACGTTACTGATTCGCAGACGCTGTCCCGTCTTGAAATTCCCACGTTAGCAGCAAACAACAATACATGTTTATACAGAAGAATTCTGGCGTCTGAAAATATGTTTTAAAAAGACCTGGCCCATCTGCATAAGGCTTAAGTGGACCCGTGGAATATTTTTATAAGTTGCTCTGTCTACCTGAGCCTGTGGAATTCGTTTGGCAGTAAACCACGATGCAGGATCCCAAAGATTTATGCGTAAGAGTTTCCAACGTATAAACATAATTAAAAAGGCCTGGCCTGTGGCCGTGAGATTATACTGACTCCAGCTCAATCATAGATACGCCAGCTTCCCAAAGCCAATAAAGCTCGAATTTTCTTCTACCCATTAGTGATGAAGAGCGTGACAGAAAAGGTAGGTAGGTACGTAGGTAGGTATGTACTTACTAGCGTATTAATATTAACTCAAAGAGGAAAATACGCGGTATAGCTGTAAAAGAGAAATGTACACAGACACCCCCTCCCCCAGAGCCAGGACTATCAGTGATACTTCCATTTATATGGGGCTCTCAGCCGGTGGGGACCCCT
Organism: Parhyale hawaiensis; assembly: GCA_001587735.2. NCBI lineage: Eukaryota > Metazoa > Arthropoda > Malacostraca > Amphipoda > Hyalidae > Parhyale > Parhyale hawaiensis. The sequence goes on from LQNS02278163.1 coordinate 15,867,594, forward strand.
GGCTTTGCTACAGGAGTGTGAGAAAATTTCACATTTAACTAGTCAAATTATTTTTTCATACTAAAATCCGATTTACTGTATCCAGTTCTTTTTCTTTAGGCCAGCGGACCTCGGAAGAGTTCTGCCTCCCTATACCAGTTATCATTTGGTTTTCATAATAATTTCGTCATTCATATATGTTCAAGTTAATGGCCGGGTATTTTTAAATTTAATTAATGGAGTTTGTTCTCCCGCCATTTTTTATTGGAGGAATATTAATAGACGGGATTCTTCAAGTGCCTGTGCGCTCCTATAGCGTGTAGCCCGCGTCTTTGGCGTCTGCGGCCTTCATCCATCTGGCGAGGATCGTCCCAGGTTCTTCAACATTATCTTCAATTTCTCGCCTAAGTATTTTTTCATGCATGCTTTGATTTGAATGTGCGTCCGACCGCCCATCAATTCATGAATTTAATTCGCTGAAGAGGACGTCACTTATGTATTTTGGAGGCTGATTTAATACCTTCAAAAAAGTCCTCGTAGGCATCGACTCTCAACTTTCTTCAAACTATCTTATTTACTAACAATCATTATACTTAACTGCAGCAACTTGTCAACTTTTCTATTTTTCAATTTCCACTTCTAATCGAAGACATCAGAAAGAACTTCGTTCACTGAGGGCAATAATCTCTTAGGTGAGCATGGTTATAGCGCAATCCGGTTAATATTCAATAAATCTTTCTAAAAACTCAAGAATTGTCTACGCTAGCATTTCGTAATCCATCTATTTATTTGCAGTATTAAGCGTACTACGAGAGGGGGCTTGCTCCGGAGAAATCGACGGTCGCTGTTCCGTACTTATGTTAGACTCCGTCTGCTGTGCTGCCTCCATTCTTCTTTGATCATTCTCCCTTTAGTCGGTCAGTTGGCTGCATTACCAATATTCGTTAGTTAAGTTTTCCATTCTTTTGAGAAGTCCTCCGCCGTTCATGCCGCTAGCTAGACTTGCCACTTCCCTTAGTTCCGATAAAATACACCTAAAGGAGATACCATTGTTTCAACCCTCGCATATTGGAAAGATCTTTAAAATAGAGTAAATTCCTTTACTTCCCATTAAATATTTCCTATCAACTTCAGTTTCTTCCGATCTCTCCTTTCATGGTTCTGCGCGTAGCGTTCAGGTTCGTGGTCGTAGTGTTATTCCTACGAGCAGCGCTAGGGTCGGAGGCTGGAGGGCTAGGAATTCTTCAAGTCAACTTGCTCCTCCATATATTGCTTAACTTTTATTAATAATTCAGTTCTTCAATTCTATTAGCAGAAGAATTGTTAGGAATATTTTCATTTACCGAGTTTTATTCAAGGAATAATTAGTCGAATTCTTTCACAGTAACTTCTGAGGGTGGTGACGTCTAAGCTGGTCCTGGATGCCATAACTTACCGCCGGCCCTAGTTGCGAACCTCCGTGGGGCTCTGCCACTGCACTGTGGACCGCTGAAGATTTACGCAGTTTGATTACTCCTCCTTTTAACGCATCGTTGCTTTTAATAGAGTAAATCTTCAAACTGTTTCAAATCAAAATCAGCAGTTCTTTCTGTGAATTTTAACCGAATGTCCCTCAATCGAATATAAGAAGTAATAGCAGAGCTATTGAATCTGTGCTGACTTTTTATGACCTATTGGTTAGTTAAGAAATAAATAAATTCTTCACAGGAGTCCTAATATCCTTAATAAATATTTTTTTTGTGACTAGACAGCACTGAACTCTTACAATCTTCCGCTCAAGTTATGAATCGACGTTGAGCTCATACACCATGCAAATACGCAGCGAAAGTCGGTGCTATTGATGCGGTACTAGAATGATGTGCGGGCTGAAACTTCGCTGATAACATAAGGGTGCGGTTGAACAGTGCGACCGAGCCATTGGGTATCTTTTCTGCATCCTTGATACAGGAAAAAATCTGATTCGAGCTGTTGATAAGGAGCGTTCAGACGATTAGCCAGCCAATAATGGTATCAGGATAAAAATAAACAAGGAGCTTCTTCACTCTCAGCTGCAACTCCTAACGAATTAGTAAGTATTAATGTAACTATCTTTAGACCCTTAAAAGAGTTGAACGCATTTTAATTCCCAGCTACATATGTCAGCAATTTATCATGTGTTATAGCGACTGGGTCAAGACTCCTGAAAAACTAAGCACATTTTAATGTTTACCTCCAATTGCTAGTAAGCCACCAATGCTATCTGCAGTTGGCATGACAAACAGACCCTCCAGCAACTGATTACAGTACTGACTCTGTAGCAATTAAGTACTCATTCTGCGGCCATTCCAGCCACACAAGGTTGTGCTCAAGGTGTACGCGTGCTTCAGTACTGATAGAAGCTAAGACAGGCAAAGATAGACTGCGTCGCATTATATAATTACGCCGTAATTATTACAACCTAAACTGACCATGGATTTTCCTTCGTATCAGAGGAGGTCGGAGAGACTGACCGGGGCACAAAAGATCAGGATTTCTTTTAGTTGTGAAAAGGCACGCGACCATGGACCGTGCAGTGTAGAAGTTAACTCTAGTGGATTAGGCCCAGATTTAACAAGATACTGTATATAGTAGTTTGTAGAAGCTAGCTAGTATCGTACCTCAGAATTCCCACTTGCAACTTCATTTGCGAAACTGAAGCGTCACTTGATGTGTGTGAGAGTCCAGGTAGCAATAGCATGCAACGAGCCCTCTCACTTGTTTGGCACGCAGAGGCACTTGCGTTACGTTTTACGGTTGCATTTACAAGCGTGGGTTTCGTAAATTGTGTTTTTCTTAGAATGCAGAAATGTAAAGTGCAAGATAGTAAATCTCGTTGTAAAGTTAGAAATTGTGGTCTGCCCAGAAGCCCCAGACATGAATTTTAAGGGTAGGTAAAGCCAGGGCCACACTTTGCATTCATATATATGTTCGTTTTTCCGAACCATATTTGAATCGATAGCAAATTTGATACTGCAGCATGAACGATGATCGGACTGATATCTTTATAACAAGTTGTGAGTGGGAATGCATAGCGTGACACCGGTATAAAGTCTATAAATACTGGCACGACTGCAATTGCACAGCGGTTAACACTTCATACTACAATATAATTATTGAATTTAGCTAGTTGGATTTATTTATTTATCAGGTTGTTGCGAAACTAATGTTCATCGCAAAAATCTTAGCCAAAAAATATTGTTTAAGCTGCAGTGTCACGATCAAATGGGCTACATTTACTGTTCTGTAAGTTCCCTGGTTGTAATGATAGGGTTTTCTGAGGCAACAGCTTCCGCCAGTTAAAAATAATTTCTTTTGTTTGTTACTGTCTCTCTTCCAAAGAGAAATGACCACGCCAGAAGCGGGAAAACCACCTCCTGCTATTTCTCCCATTCACTACATCATCCCCAAACGTGCTCGAATAGATATTGATGCCGCACTTACATCAACACTGTTAAGGAATTTATAGAGCAAAACTTCTCTTACGTCACCTTTAGGTGGGACATTTACCGTACGAAGGTAAAGATTTTTTTTTAATTATGGGCAACGGCAGAAAATAGTAAAAATTTGACACTAATTTTTTTTAAATCTTCAAGAGAAGGTTACAAATTTAATAAATTTGCTCTGAAATATTTGTTCTGGAAATCGGACAGTACTTTTGTACTAACATAATACAGTTTTTCTGTTTAAAAAGGTTTTCGAATCCTAACTTAGTGAAGACCAGTCCAAGGAAGTGACTCGGTCTGAGCATTGATAGCGATGCTTGTTCAGGTGATATCACAGTCTGCTCCTGAACTTTCGAATAGGCGTTGAGTTGACAGGCCCAATTTTTCCAATACCTCGTATCACTTCATAAAAATTACGGGGATGGTGAGTGTATGTGCAATAGCAGGCCCAAATGCAGTGGCATAATGACTAAAGCTTTGCATTTTCTTTGGTCTTTTGCAATTTAGCCATATTTACACATGTGATTATGCATATCTCGAAGGTTTCAGCAACATCTGATCATATTTTAGTATAGTTTAGTAAAACAAAGATACAAAAGGCAGGTTCGATTGGGGGCCGAAATCAAGCTTTCGAATTTTCAGACAGAAGCATTTGCCTTTGTCACTTTGAATCGCATTACAAGTGTTAGAAACAAGGCGGTTACGCTGATCCTGCTGAAAAGTTCGTTTACCAGAGGAAGACAGAGTTTCTGGAAGGTTCCAGAGTAACCGATCGGAGGACAAACCTGAATCTCAATTCAGTGGGTTGAAGGCAGCTCATTTGCGAGAAGCAACGAACAAGTCAGGCCTCGAAGGTCTAATTTTGGCCCCAATCGAAAGTGCCCAATGTCGCTGACATCAGGACTTCTTCACCAAGTTGCATACTTTGCGTTCTCTCCACATTTCGAATTTTGGCGCCAAAGCGAAAGTGCCCAATATCGCTTACATCAGGTCTTCACCAAGTTGCATACTTTGCAAGGTAGTTGCTAATCCAGGCCTGGCTGATTAATCACAATTAAATATTTCCATAAATTTAGTAATGATTATCGTTTTTTACATGTTGACATGTATTTTCAAACTAAGTAATATTTTTCATTACAGAAAAATAAACTTGAGCTTAAAAATGATTGTTAGGTTCAAGCAATTCAGTATTCAAAATAAATTATACGTAATTCAAATAGTTGCTAATTAGTAAAGATATTATAGGTAATTTTCTACCTAAATTCGGTTTCACTACAATATTCCATTACACAGTAAAGGGTGATCAGCAACATTTTTCTCCCTTTCGACCTGACTACGACTTTCGATTGAAGAATATTTAGGCGCTGGGTTATTATAAAGATAAACATATACCCAAGTTTAAGATAAAATTTTATAGGCCACCTCCTCGTAGCTTAAAGTTAGCTTGTTTTAGAAGCATCCACTAGAATCTGGATCGATTGAATCTTCACTTTTAAGCTGAAATTTTTGGGTCACCTCGCCATAGCTCATAGTTAGTCCGCCCTTGAAGCACCCGCTCAAATTTGGGTCGATTGAATCATTAAATTAGAATTCTCGGGTCACCTCGCCAAAGCCTAAAACTGGTCTGCTTCAGAAGCATCCGCTCGATTGTGGGTCGAAAGTAATTTGAAATAAATGCTGCCTAACATCAGGCCCTCTATTGTTTGCTTTAGGCCTTGGAGAAGTTTGATAAGAGCCTCTCTAGGCCGTACATGGGGCAAAATAATGCTTCGCTGTCACGCTTCTTCTTAGCTTCTTCCCTTCACTATTGTTGGCGACCAGCGAGTTAATTTGCCTTGATAATTACAGGCAGTTGTTTTTTTTAAAGTATACCCAATATTATGGTAGTGAGGTTAATAAACTGATATTTTGCTGTGCAGTTATTGATCTTACGATGCCCGAGTCAATTTCTATAAATGATTATCAGCTGCTTAAAGAAAGTATGCCTAATAATTGGCACACCCAATTATCCGATGTTGAAATTGAAATTGCAAAATATTATGTTGATATTATTGTCGCGGCGACACTTGAGTTTCTTTGCCTTAATAATTACAAGCTGTTTGAAAATACATGATTGTCTTTCAAGTATTCGCTTCGAAAGAGGACAAAGATGCTTAATGCTATTCCAAAGCGTTTTAAGTAATTTGTTAGTTCCTCATCTTCTATTTTTTTCAATTGTGCTATGGAAATGTTTTAATAAAATTAACAACTATTATCATCATCCTTAAAATTCTTTTATGGCACGAGAATGAATTGCATGCAGTAACTTGCAGTATCTTCTTTCTCTCTTTCGCTATTGTATTTTATTTCAATGACTTTTCTCTTGCACATTTTCCAATACAAGTATTGCAATGTTCTGTATAAGAAAATGCATTACACGCCTGAAAATAATAACAATGCACTAAGCGTTCTAGTAAATCGATTTTAACCACCTTCTGTACAAATTGCTGATCAAGTTCTATTATCTCGGCTGAAGATATAAGGAAAATTTAGGTGTTTTTACATTAATGTAACCCGCTATATTTATCCGGTGAATGATCCATGTTTGCAATTCGTTTTCTGTCAGGAAGATGTGAAAAGTGGAAGAAAATTTTCCATGCATTACGGATTGCAGCTCATCTCATTCTGTCACTATAACGACATCAAGAGATAATCTGTGATAGGGGTTCATTGCAAATTTATCGCGGGTAAATTCAACGCCTGTAAATTAATTGATGGTAAATTCATTAACTAGTAAATTCAGGGATTGGTAAGTTTTTCGAATAGTAATTAAATTGAATGGCATATTTGCCATTCGATGATTTTACCATTCGATGAATTTACTATTCCACGAATTTACCCTCTCCCTTCACTAGGCATGACAAGTGAAGCGCAAGTTAATAAATATACAAATTTTTTGACCACCTTTTGCTATATTCTAGCATTGCAGCTATTTTCTGTCCCTAAGGACGCTAGGCAGACCTATAAAATAGGATTCATTGTGACATTTTTCGACATTATAGTGCGCGACATTATAATTATTTTGTGACATTGCCAGGCACTTATTCCTAGCCAATATTGTGCCTGACCTTCACCTTCGTCTTTATGAGGACCTGGACACTGTACAGAGAGCACGATTTCTTTCTGAATTTGCCGGTAGCACGCAATCTGTAGGGATAAAAATAGGCTGGCGGTGAAAGAAGGATTGGAAAAATCATACGCTGATCTGTAATGATATCGATAAGTAGGCTGGAAAGACTTAGAAATTCACAGACTGGTTGGATCCCATATAAAATGGATGTAGATTAGATTATATTTTTTCTGCTGCCGATTGTCATCCGAGTTTGCCTGACAAATTTGTGGTTCGTCGAAGTGCGTTCATGCTGGATGGTGTTGTGCCTTGTGATCTGGCGCATCGTCGGAAAGTTTGTGGCGTCTGTTTGCTGTATAAAATATATAATTGCCCTAGTCATCTACTGTCTGATTTTCTTCCGGAAACATTTTTTCGGGTGAGGTATACTCGGCGTATTGGTGCTCTTCATGAGTTTGACTTGGAACCGGTACGATGTCATGCGGGCCAGCATTATTATTCGTTTTTTCCATCATGTGTGGATGTTTGGAAGGGTCTTGATTGCTCTGTCTTTGCTAGTGCGAGTATTGACAGCTTTAAGCGATCTCTACACAGAGCTATTTTGTGATCTCGGATCTTCTCTTCCTTTCTTCGATCGCTGAGCTGGTTGCGTGGGGGTTGTTAACTTCATAGTTTCTCCTTTCTCACGTCGCCCGTCTAGAGTAATTTAATAACAACAATTAGATAAATAGCAGTAGACGGACCAACAGACCCATTCTTAATGAGCAGCCGGAGCCAACGCTTCTGCCCACTATGAGCTATTGTAGGTATGTCAGACAATGAAGACGTGTGAAAAGTGGAGGAGATGGATGACAGGAAATGGCAGGCCTACATACACTGAACTGAGAGTGCTAGGAAAGACTGGCAAATCTATCGCCTGTCCTAATTTTTTTACAAACAGGAATGACACTAAGACAAGACATCAGGGGTGTGACGCAATCCCGCTGGTTTGGGTTACCGGTGCTACACCGGTGACCCAGCCAGTCGCAACCCGTGTCGCAATCATAGCTCAAATGACGACTGCGACACGGGTTACGGTGATGCAGGTCACCGAGCACAAACGTCTATTTTGAACAAAAAGAGCCAGAAATTCGTTCAAATCCGCCACAAATAAGCTCCTTACACTAGAATAAGTAAATCAGATTAGATAATTAAAACTTTCCTTCACAAAATTTCGAATAAAACAGAATTTCATTAATTGTCCATGAGCTTACACCGTTCGTCGCTAGATGGCGTTCTCACAACCACTTTTCGGGTTACGGTAACCTTTTCTCAGGGTGTGCTAGCCCGGTTTTGCGTGATTGCGACACACCCCAGTCCTTTGACCAAATCCCAAAGATTTTTGATATATTTATATATCAATTAAAGAATAACAATAAGATAACAATAACAATAAGATGCAGTCAGTTTCACCTAATTCTATCTGTAAAATTTCAGACCTATAGATTTGCAAAATACGTTCATGGCTTGAAGGAGCATTTTTATATATTGTCTTACCCTGATAGGATTAAAGCAAAATGGATTTAACTAAATCCACGGATGAAATCCTCGACGACATTTGTCGTGTGGTATACGAGAAGCTCTACGGCACAGGTGCCAGGGGGCTGGAGCCCTACGTGACTGCCATCTCAGAAGAGTTGGATGAACGCAACGTCCAACATGTCACAAGCAAGAAATGCCTTGATAAACATCGGGAAAAGTACTTCAAGGTAAGAACATTCTTCTATTCGAATATTTAAATTACAGTTTGGCCAAAATGACACGTCAAAAGACACTTTTAGCACCGTAATTTTTCTGCGTCTTGATAAACATCGATCGATTGAAGTACTTAAAGGTAACACAATTTTTCTTTAGGGATATTTTAGAGTTTTGCCGAAATGTTAAAACAAGGAACACGTTTTATTAGCTTCTTTTGAAAGTATCTCGATAATAATCGGGAGAATTCTTTCAAGCTAATATAATCTTTCTATTTAGATATGCACGTCAAAGCAGAGTCCGATAGCATTTCTCGCTTGAAGCTCTTCTCTATTACGTGAAAAAACTTTCTGGGAGCACCAAAATCAGAATTCCAATTTGGAACTGTATCAGGTGGTATTGTGACTCGAGCGTTCTTGAGCTTATAAATTACCAGAAATAGACGCTTGTGTCTGCCGCAACGCGTGTTGTGCCGATGCCACACGATAGTCAAAAGAACGAGTATCGTCATCTTTTCGCCCGAATGCGGTGATGTGGCCATTTAAACAGCACACACTTGCAAAGTATTTTCAGTTATAAATTCCTCCAGGGATAATGAAATGGTCGAAAGTCAACTAAGGGCACTTACGGGGCAAACTGTAGGGACGGTAAACATTTTTACACCATTTCTGACAGTCTCAAAGCTGTGTTTGTGAGATTTCAACAAAACGTTCGGATGAAAAGATGACGATACTCGTTCTTTTGACTAGCGTATGTCATTACAGGCATTCCTTGGTCTAGGAGGGTAGAAGCAAGGCTCTTCTCTTTCACTGCATCCATTACCAGTAGTATAAGGAATCAAAGAAAATTTGTGGATAATTAAGAAGGGGCGCTGTGATAGTACGTGTAATCAACCTTTCTATACAAGCTCTAAGTGCACAGACCTATGTTTGAGATTTCGTAACTTGCAGATCAGAGCAAATGGTAACAGTCTACGACTACACACTAATAATAATGATAAATTGATAAGGAAGATATGCACGTGGAATGCACAAGTAGTACTTTTTCTTGTGCTAGAATCGGATACATCGTTTTGCTGGAACTGTAGAAAGCATAACACATAATATTGATTTGCCACTTTTTTTTTGCCTTAAATTGGTGTATTGATGGAACCTGTAGAAGAGTTAATTGTTTTAAATAGCCTATTGAATAAAACTTCAGAACTAGAAAGCATCCTGGTGTTTGATCGTCACCCGCAAAGCAGGTAGGCAGCTGAATGGCCTGAGGAAGCAGTTAAGGCATTTGTCGCAACTAGCTCAACCCACCTGACTGCCTGCAAAAGATTGTGATGATATTTCAGTTCCTTCAGGCTGTGTTTTGGGTGAAATACCTACAGATATAGACAAGCATAGAACAGAAACTTTATCACTTCTCACTGCATTCGAAGATGATAATTACGAGGGTTATTTGATGTGCCGCATGCTTTTCCTTGTCGTGTTTTATTTATGATGAACTCCATGAATCACAGTCTACGCATTAAATATCGGTTTGAACAGAAGCGGATCAGAGGCGGTATCATCCGTAATAGGTCTTTACCACTCACCTTTCCGTGCCTCAGATTGACGTATTGATCCCGCCGATGGAACGGTTCATTATGCTAAAGAGCCGCAAGCATATCACTCGAGCGGACATGAATCAGTTCAGGCAGCAGGAATCGAGTGTTGGACTCAAAGGTTTGCTTGTGAACTTCTACAATGGAGTCGACGTGAGGGAAAGCACGTCGCTGCTGCCTGGGGAAGAGAAGCGGGAGGTCGCCAAGCAAAATCCTCGTCTCAGAAGTAAGTATTCTAACTTTTTCCAT
>LQNS02278163.1:15877850-15898464 GCA_001587735.2 Parhyale hawaiensis
AGGTTTGCTTGTGAACTTCTACAATGGAGTCGACGTGAGGGAAAGCACGTCGCTGCTGCCTGGGGAAGAGAAGCGGGAGGTCGCCAAGCAAAATCCTCGTCTCAGAAGTAAGTATTCTAACTTTTTCCATAAGAAGGGCGTAAGTAGCCGTGGATCAATTAATAAGGTCGATCACTTTGTTTTTAATTGCGCGGGGTTGCCAATGTCTTTTTAAATGTTCTTTCGTACATAGTGATTCTACACTCTACACTCTATAATTTTTTTGTCGACATGTAAAGAAAATGGTGACAGCTCAAAATACACTAAAAAGTTTTTACGCAATCTTACAAATTGAATTCATTTTAGTAATTTTTTAGCAACATAATTAACTTTGCAGGCGCTCAAACTGTCATATAGCTTTGCAACACATAGATATACCATAAAAGTAAGGAATGAAATAAAAACGTTGAATTTTTAATAATTATTATAACTATATCTCATTTAACCACCGACGAACAAAAATTATTTACGCTGTGAAGCTGAGGAGAACTATTTTATATCAGAATTTCTACAGGAATATTGTCGTTGGTCAATGTCCTATTCCTGACCCGAAAACAAGGCGCAAAACTAGGAGAAATACCTACTTATTCTTACTAGCTGATATCACAGCATAAGTTGTGGTTAATTATAACAACCCCTACAATAGGACATTTGGGTTGATATAATGACGGATGGTCCATTGGCGTAGAGCATGTCAATTTATCATTCTAGAGGTCGAAAACTATCCATTTGTAGTTGCATGCATAAACTCGCGTCATCCCCGAAAGGCTACAGCCAAGCTGGTACTCAGGCCGAGGGTAGAGTACTCAGGTAGGGGTAGAGTACTCAGGTGGGGGTAGAGCACTCAGGTGGGAGTAGAGCACTCAGGTGGGGGTAGAGTACTCAGGTGGGGGTAGATCGAGCACTCAGGTGGGGGTAGAGTACTCAGGTGGGGGTAGAGTACTCAGGTGGGGGTAGAGTTCTCAGGTGGGGGTAGAGTACTCAGGTGGGGGTAGAGTACTCAGGTAGGGGTAGAGTTCTCAGGTGGGGGTAGAGTACTCAGGTGGGGGTAGAGTACTTAGGTAGGGGTAGAGTACTCAGGTGGGGGTAGATCACTCAGGTGGGAGTAGAGCACTCAGGTGGAGGTAGAATACTCAGATGGGGGTAGAGCACTCAGGTGGGAGTAGAGCACTCATGTGGGGGTAGAGCATTCAGGTGGGGGTAGAGTACTCAGGTGGGGGTAGAGCACTCAGGTGGGAGTAGAGCACTCAGGTGGGGGTAGAGTACTCAGGTTGGGATAGAGTTCTCAGGTGGGGGTAGAGTACTCAGGTGGGGGTAGAGTACTCAGGTGGGGGTAGAGAATCTGTCGTCACATCCCTACAAGGTTACACAGCCTTTCTTCTTGCTAGAGAACCAGCCTCCAAGGCCGTGACGGAGGCTGTAGGTTATAATTTCTTCTATTCTAGCCTATCCTAGAATGGCAAATATAGACATCAAAGCAGCGATTTGATGCCTCCGAGACTGTTTAGGGCAAAGATAAACGGAATCAGTAAGGTGTTTGGAGCTTCGACCAATAATCCAAATGAGTGTTTACATGGGCGAAACGGAAGCAAATCTACGGAAATTAGGACTAATATTTAACTTAATTCTCATGTGCAGTGGGCTTGAGGCATTGGGTTTAATCAGTAATCACTGATAAATTATCATGGGCATATAAAAAATAAATCTATTGGGCTTAATTTAATTTACAATTGATGAAAGTCACAATTAAAAAAAAATTCGATCAGATAAATCACTTTTGAAGCAAACACTTATTATACAATATTGAAGAGAGGGAACAAACCTTGCACAAATTTAAGGGGATTAGGTCAAGGCAAGCTTATAAACTTATAATTCTGAGCATAAAGGATTTAATATGGAGACCTTTGTAATGGTGGCCATTAATATTGCTGATAAATGGTGACGACATCGACCAGCTTCCCTGACAACGGCTAATAGCCTCGTTTGGGTAGTATTATGGTCGGTGTCGAGCTGCTGAAGCGACCCTTAAAATTGCTTTAATATTGTAGCGCCCGTTCGCAGAAAGAGCTCGAGTTCAGAGTCCCTAATTGCTTTATAATTAGAGCAGATGTGAAGGGATGCACGGACAGTGAAACGAAACATTTGTGCCATTTTATACTTTTGCCATTAGCCATTACAGACAAAGCTAGTCGGGTGGATTGTTTTAGTTGACGCCTGCATTAGTTTGCAGGCTGGGTTAGGTTAGCTTAGCCTGGGTAAGGTTAGGTTAGAATAGGCAAAGTTGGGCTAGATTAGAATAAATAAAGCTGAGCTTCATTAGATTAAGTTAGATTGGTGGATAAGATTAGGATAGGCTAGATGAGGTTCGATAAGGTCAGGTTAGGTTCATAGTTAGTTTAACTATCCTTTACGAGAAAATTCTGCCCACATTGACGAAGAATGTAGTCGTAATCAGATTCGATCTTCAAAAAAAAAAAAAAAAGAAGAGATCCTAATCAGGTTGTTTGGACAGTTTATAGGAAAATTCTAGCAACATTACAAGAATCAACGTTGTTATTGAAACTTACGAAAATTCCACTTGTGCACCACTCGTGTACCACTCGCGCAATAGTCGTGAGCAACTCGTACACCATTCGTACACCAGTAGTATTTAACTCGAGTACCATTCGTGTACCACTATACTCTGTCCATTTTATCAAGGCAGTTTGTGCTTGGACAAACTCCTCTACAGCGTTTCCAATTCTATGATTCTATGGGTATTTCTGAGATTTCTCTATATGCAGGTAGTGGGCGAGACTAAGGTATGGGCAGAATAGAATCTCAGAAATGAACATAGAATTGGCAACGCTGTAGGGGAATCTGACCCCGCCCAAACTGCCTTGATTAAATGGACAGAGTATAGTGTCAGATGGATACTCGACTTAGGTAGTCGGAGGATTCGCTAGTGTAAAAAATATCGAAAAGTAAATTTTGTTTAATTAGACAATTTACTCTACGTATACCGTTAAGCTCAAAACAGACTACACAGTCAAAATATGCAACGTAACCACAGTTGGCAAATTGAGCAAAGTAATAAATTTCATACAAACCATATAGTATGAACAGTCTGACCATACATTGAAAAGGGTCAAAAGTGCCATGAAATGGAAATACGAATGGGAAGAACCTGCAAAAATGAACTCACTAGGCCAAATAAAATCGGTAAATGTACAGACACGAGAGTGTTAAGAAACATTTACTCCTGCAGTCACAAAGGGATTGTAATCAGGGCTTGTACAGGGCTAATCTGCATTACCACCGTATCTACCAAACTTTGACACAGCTTAGCGAATTTCTAATTTTGGAATATTTACTTTGTTGCTGAAGCCTCGTCATTTCGTAGAAACGTTATAAGTCTTCCCACCATTCAGGAACAAGCCACTATTGATTAAAACTACTATCGCTTGAGCACTAATCCGTCACGCTATATTTGGACTCCTTACAACCAGTGAATGCAATATCGTGATGGAACCATGATGAGTGAGCAACGTTCAACGGAGGATCACAATACTAGTTTAGTAAATGGAGTCATTATGGTACCCATCAATTTGTGCCTCAGTGTGGGGGTTTTACCACTGCCAATATAACTTATCCGATAATGGGTATCCTGCGTTTCACCTACCAATGATCTAACTAAGTTTTTTATACGTTGTTGCATAATTGGGCGGCTAATTGAAAATGGTCACCAATTATGCAGGTAGTCCATCATCATATGACTCAATGATGATTTGACTCATTTCTTAATAGCTTCATGTATAATTTTAGACATAAATTGAATTGACGCTAAACGGATTTTGATGAACTGAAACCTTACATGATATCCACCGAATTCATTATGTACACTAATTGCTGCTTGGTTAAATTCACTTCTTTACGCCTTACATTACTATGGCTTACCCAAAAATGCTATTTCCAATAAACTATATTAATATTTTTAGTCGACAGTGATTTTTTTCACCAAGGTGCCTGTTTGGTATAGTTAGTTTCAAGATTTATCATAATACCTACTTGACTGCCATTACTAAATATCTCGTTTCAAAAAAGCTGCTTGCCTAAAATTACCATACTTCAGATTTGCTATAATATTCTGTTTGCCTGATGAATTCTAACTTGGATATTTTCAATCAATGCTTGCATGTCTGAAGTAACCAATTCAAAAAATCACAGGTGTACCCATATGTTTGATGTGGCCTGCTTCACAAATTGCGAAAATACTGCTTCTCCGAGAGCATCTCATACCTACTTGCTTATGTTTACCAATTCTAGTATTTACCGTTATAAGTGCTAGCATGAAATCTCTAATTTTGAGTACCTACCACAGTAACTTGTGGATATTTGAAAAGTCAATGCTGGGATTGTCGGTAATACCTGCTTACCTGAAATCAACAGTGATAGAGACTGTAAGAATACCTATATCTTTAAACTGCAAATATCAGGATTGGCAAGAATACCTGCGTACCTGCAATTAACAGCTCTAGGAACTGCAAGAATACCTGTTTCCTAAAATCACCAATTTCAGGACTGGCAGAAATACCTGATTACCTGAAATCAACAGTTCTAGGGACTGCAAGAATACCTATATCTTTAAACTGCAAATATCAGGATTGGTGATCATACCTGCGTACCTGAAATCAACAGCTGTAGGCACTGCAAAAATACCTGCTTCCCAATTGCCAATTTCAGGATTGGCAGTAATATCTGCTTGCCTGAAATAATCAATAACCTGTACTGCACTTCTAATATCGCTCAAGAAAATTCACATTACAGCGATGCGACCAGCAAAGCTTAGGCAGCTTATATGACATGCACATCGTCCGCGTCCGCATTGATGTAACTTCCTAATAGCCGGAGCAGTGATCCGCAGGCGCTTACTTAACCTAAATTGCGGAGTCGCTCCACGTGCTTATTTCGAAAGTCTTCAAGACCAAGTCATCAATATCGGAATTTAACATTCCCGGGGATTATAGTTCGGCATTGGAGTCATGCAACAGGGAAATGACCTGACCTCAAGAAGAATATTATGGCGGTAAAGGTAGAGGATTCTTAACCGCACACCCTAACCGGAGAACCTATAAAACATGCGCTGGTTTTTGCAACTGACAAATCCTTCTAGGGCCCGGAGTGTACGGCCAGTCGCCCAAAAATTATCTGCGCTATAGCGTTTTAGACGGGAGATTCTTGCCGACTGCACCTCCACTTGACCGTCCCCGTTTCTGAAAAGGCCATTGCCTTTCTAATGAAGAATGGATGGGAGAGAAATGCTGACGCTACTTCGCTGCACAGTAAAACTTCGTTCTCTGGCTTGGGAGCGGAACGCCGGCATCACGGCAATGAGTGAAACAGCAATCTTCACCACTTGGCCACTGCAGGGATGGAGATACGCTTTGAAAAACTTATGTAAATAGAGCATAACTATTTGTTCAATGACTGTCGGGATATATATAACTGTAACAATATTATTCATGAACATAGCAGAGACATGGTCAGAAAATTTAGTCGTAATGGTATGCGAAATCTCAGTCACTATCATCCTTGGTTACGAAAGCAACAACCATGTTGGGATTTTCTACACTTTAAGTGGTAGAGTCATGAAAACTTTATTACTGCACCCGATGCTTAAGCTTCTTCACATGAGGTCTGGGCGACGTTATTCACGTCCACTCACGTGCTCAGCTGAACGATGTGAGTTTTCTTTTCTTTGGCCACAGCTTGCGCCCAGGGCATCAACTATTTTTTTTTTCTATTTTATAACAAAGGCTTTTAAAATATTTGAATTATTTCCGAGGTTTGTTTTGATTGCTTTGCCTGTAACTCTTATTTATACCATGTCTACATCATTAACAATGGTAGGATGTTCGAGTGGTGGGCATTCGGGAGTGAAATTGGAGTTCGAGTCAGCTCGCTGAGCATGGGAGTTTTCGCCACGTTTTGCTTACCGAGATAGCACTCTGCGTTCAGAAGCTATTGTGGAAATATTGATCCTAACCAGAAATGGGAATGGTCAGGGGGTCGCAGGTTATCGCAGAGCCTTCCGTGTCTGACGCCACAACTCTAACAGTCTTTGTTCGACTGCAACCGTGCATTCTTCCGAAGAAGTGGGTATTTATATGTACCACGAATCTGTGCGTGGAGATTTCGCTTTGCTGTGGATAGTCAAGATGACTTGAACTTCTACTAAGGTTGTTCCATGAGTAAGCCTTTTATTTTTTATTCCACCAAAATAATTACATTGTTATTATGACTGAACTTATGCACCCATGACCTGAAAGTTTCATCTCTCTGTTACAAATATTGAGAGTGAGACATTTTAAGAAAGCAATCCCTATCATGGACGTGCGTTCAAAGTAGTTATGCGTCAATCAATTAATTTGCGCAGCAAAATTGAACCAATCAACATTCACCGGCGCCTGGTGACGTTTACGAACCTGATGAAGTTGATATCAACACTGTTAGGAGAGGTATTGGTCGATTTCAGGGTGGCGACAGAGTCATAGCAAACAAAGTACGCTCCGGAGGCCCATGCACAGCCAAAACCACCCCGGAAAACAAAGTCTCGGCAGTCTCGGCAGGTGCTGACTCCTATGACCGAGGCATCAAGCCTCTCGTTCAACGCTGGCAAGAAGTGCGTTGAAAATGGTGGTGACTAAAAAAAAAATAAGTTCTGGAGCAAAAAAGGTTGTTCATTTCAATAGTGCCATTTCCGTTTTGCGTCGTCATAACTTCAACTTTTGAGTTAAGAAATAGGAGGCGCTACTTTTGGAATGACCCTTGTATATGTCCTGAAGTACACGATACATAAGCAGATGGAGCTGTTTGCATTGATCAGAAAAATCTCAGTCTACACAGATCTATTCCAATAATTATGAGGTCTTCTCTGCCAGAGAAATAGCAATAACAATGGCCAATTGTTCTTAGAACATATTGGCGTAGAGCAGCAATAGAATTATGCGTAGCATTTCTGTCGCTCATATGGTACTGTTACCACTAGCCTTAGCGTCGAGGGGCGCGGTTGTCTGTCTAGCCTTCCAACTGATGACACCATGGCTCGGACAATGTGTGCTCGGCTGCTTCCTGGGCCTTAGTGGACATTTATCTACAGCACAGACCCGTGGATTTCGTACATAATCGGAAATTTACAGACGTTTATCGACTGCCTGGGGGTAACCAGTAAAGGTTACCCGATAACATCAGATAACTGCCAGTAAATTTTGATTGGGGATCGAGTTGGGCAATGCGCTGAAGGCGACTTTTCCTTTACCTATTGGAAGTGGAGGCTCTGCTTTCAGTAACAAGTGGGCTGGCGACCTGCAGCTGACACCATCGATTGCAGTCCTAATTATGCAGCAAGGATGCCTTGGCTGGATTGCGTGACGCGCTCTGATATCGCTGATCCTTTCCTAAATTGTGGACTAAGTTGGCGGCAATGGTGGAGCTCTCGATCGCCCTAAATAGATCATCGAGGCTCCTTTTTGGGGGGCTCTATCGATCCAGCGATATTAGAGCAACCGTGCTTGTACTGGTTTTGCTGATATACATCTGTTCAGTGTTGTGGAAAACTTAATCTCGAAATTTCCCAGTTCTGTAATAATGGAGAAAACGAGGCTTATTTTTGGTCGTGCTGCTGCACAAGAATAGCGAGCAATGCTATGAAAAACTTATTGCATCCACCAATGAGGTTAAATATATGTTGAGGTAGTTTGCTTGTCTATCTGTCACCAAGATAACTCAAAAAGTGTAGAACGGATTTTTTTACAAATATTACAGGAATTGTAAAGCATGTTAGGTGAATCAAATGATTAACTTGTGAAAATCGGTTCAACCGTTTGTTTGTTTGTTTGTCTGCCTCTATTTTTCGGTAACATTACCCAAAAAGTTATGGACCGATCCTTAAAATTTTGCAGGAATTGTTAGGGTTATCACTAGAAGTAAATGGTTAAATTTTTGTGAACTGTTTGTCCGTTGGTTTGTTTGACTCTATGCTTGTTTTTATGATTATAAAAAAATTGTGAACGGATCTTCATGAATTTTATGAGATTGCTAATAAACATGTTCAGAGACACAAATAACCAAATTTTGGTGATGATCTGTAAGTCCGTTTCTGTGCCTGACTAGTGTTCGTCAAAATGTTTGTCAGAAGTGTAACTCAGAAAGTTACAAATGGATCTTCGTGATATTTGTAGGAATTGTAAGAAATCTTGAAAGACACATATGACGAATTTTTTGTGTTGCTCGGCTAGTCCGTTTGCGTGCTTGACTAAGTGTTTGTCAAAATGATTGTCAAAAAATAGCTCCAAATGTTAAGGATATATCCAAGGCAATTACGAAACCTATTATTATTATCATCATTATCATGAGGCAAAAATAATCAAATTGTGGCGATGATAAAAAAATCCTAATTTCAGGACCAATCTGAATATTTCGTTGACATTGACTGGCTTGGCGGAGGTATGCTCTCTAAGAGTGCTCTAGTTTCACTATCTGTTGATCACGTTATACTTGAGAAAACGACGCCAACTTTGAGTTTGCTCATGTACAGCCGTGAAATGTTGTGAAACTTAATAGTAGAGCCTATTGATACTGCAACTCTGCATTAAATGTTTTTATTGTTGAGTATGCTAATATACAGGTGTTCGAGAGTAATACATTGGTGTATCTAGGTATTGGCAGCGGGTGCGGGTATTGGTAGGTTTACGCGATCTGTACACAGAGCTATTCTGTGATCTTGGATCTTTTTTTTTTCATTCTTTGTTTTCTTCACCCGCTGGGCTGGTTGCGTGGAGGTTTGTTAAGCAGATGGAGTTTGTCCATTCCCACGTCGCCAGTCTGATGTGATTTAATAATAATAAGCTAGAATAATAAGAGACTAATTTTAGGGCCTATCCATTCTGAAATATTAGAGAAAAAATAGGCTAATTTATTTAACACATACTATGGTGACAAAATATAAATTATTCTCAGGTCTTTCAATTGTGCAATATTAACATAGAATGTGCTTCTACTGCACTGGGCCTGCCAATATACGAGTGCAAAGCACTACTTCATAGTCTATTGAGCCTGCAACAATAAGCTAATGGATGTATATAGTTTTCGGTAGAGTAAAATATCTATTTGAGTGTACGAGTATACTGCTATCGTACTTTCAAAGCCTAGCTCTCTGTATAATTACATGCGTATATTTAAAAAAATGAAGTAATTATTATTACAAAATTGCAGATTTGTGTATTTTTGTTCTTGCTTATAGAGACATTTTGCCTCTATGCTTGACAGTAAGCCGAGCATTTATTATTTTCTGAACTATATTACAAAATCTGTATTAAAATCTTAACGCTGATATCAAATAGGCTTCAGAGGTCGTTGCGAATAATTAAGATGCCCTGGCCTTCGACCCAGAACGAGAGAAAAATTTTGTCCATTAATTTCAGCACAATAGGTCCTTCCGAGGGCCTTCCGCTACAATGGATGAAAGAGGGAACCCATCCAGACTTGAGATCCTTAAGGAGAAACGTATTCTGATTTCTGATGACCAGCCTTTATACAGAATTGAGGTCAGGGCAGTTTTATGGAAGAGTTTATTTAAAAAATGGTAGAAATAAAATATTCTGAATTTAGAATAAGCTTTATGTTCTAGACAAATTTTCCAGGAAGACGCCAAAACTTTGCAATCAAAAGTAAGTGAAAACATATTGTTTTACCTTAGCAATAGCTAATGTATTTAGTAATACCAAACAGAACATTTCCCAGTAGAGCGTCAATCATCTACAACGTAATGCAGTGCCCTAGAAATTTATTCATTCATTCATTTTTCAGATCAGTTGGGCGGTCCTAAGTCTTCTTCCGTGGATAAGCTGCCGGGCATTGGCAGCGACCGCCGCCATGGCGCTTCAAGATCTTGGGGAGGTTCATCCAACTTGGGACCCAGCGGCAACAGCAGCAGCACCTCCCACCTGCCCTCCACACCTGCCACCGCCAACATCGACTTTACCCGAATTTTCGCCGCCGCTTGCGCCTCATTTTTCATAAGTGAAGGCGATCGTCCGACTTTTGCATCGGCCTTCAATGACTTCCTGAGCCAAATGAGCATCAAGCGACTAACGTTCCCTCGTAAGCATCTCAACGGGCATCTTCTCCAAAAACCAGAAGGGGTGCTGAACGAAAATCTGGAGTATTTCTTCAAGACGTCGTCGATAGCTTCCCAAGTTCGGAAAAAGACTCCAGATGATGACGAATCCACTCATTCCAACCCGACTTCAAGTCCACCGGAGAATCGTAAGTCTCCAAGTTCAGTCTCCTCTTCCCCACCACCTCACCTACGATCCACGGCACCCAACAATGCCACGGATGAACATCAGAACTCTGACTGAGGTCGCCTAGCGAAGGGTAATAGTGCCAAAAGCTTTCGTAAGATCGCCACAAATGACAGTACTCAGTTTAGAGAATTCCATTTATAGTAGTAGTACCCTAAGAATTTTCAAGGCCATTTCCGTTAACTCTGAACGTGAATGAGATGGAAAAGCGCATTAACCCCTTAATTTTCAAAGTAAAGTAATTCTGATGAAATTAGCCCTGAAATTCGTAGGTGCCGAAATCAGCATTGAAAAAGCTATTTTCAAGCTTTAGGTACTGCAGCTGCTGTAAGTTTCTAGCTAAATGTTATCAGAAAAGTTAGAAATATTATCATCACATGGAATGTAGAATTCACCCGGAGATGCATGATAATGAAAATAGTGGCGTGCATGTAGGAAAATGCAAATACATCTTTAAGTACTTTATGAAAGGCACTTTTCTCCACAATAGCAGAGAAAATACTATTAATTTGCGACAGTAAGTTGCTTCAACGAATTTGTGTACGGGAAATTAGTGGAAGCTTTTGTAACTGATGCGATACAATCTCATTCTTCTAATTTCAGTGAACATTTAAGCATACATTCTCATTGAATCTAGCTGAGTTTAAACAAAGCTAACTAATTTCTTTCACACTCAAGAGAGTGAAAAAGTTACAAATGCACTGTTGTGATGCAGAGGAAAAAGATTTACTTACAACGCAGGTATCCAAAATAGGTACCTAAACGAAAAAAAGTAGAAGGTACATATTGACTTTGATAAATTTTACAGCGGGAGCATCTTCCATAGATTAGCATATAATTCCAGAATCACTAACTTTGATGGCGATAATTAGACCTAAGCAATAGAATTTTTATCGATAATTAGACCTAAGTAATATAATCTTTGGCTTACTCGGTACTATTGAATGGAAATCTCCAGACTGAAGCCTGCCTGTTGTACACGAAAGCATGAACTATAAAACCTTCTATATTTATCCACAAAAATAGACGACAGTGGACAAGTGTGACTTAAAAGCTTTTTTTACCATACACATATCAACTTTGGAGATAAAGTATCAACATTATTTTGCTGTATAAACAAACGCTTCCCTTCAATGCAAAGAAGCAGCAGATGTTTCGAAAGACATTACAGCAGCAAATTCAATAGCAAACTTTGTTTAGCATAAATTAGCTGCAACATAGTTATAATATTTATAGAATTGATTAGTATTACAGTGCACGTAAATTTTTTTTATTAGATTAGAGAATTAATTAAGCTTAAAACTTATCTAAACATCTATAATTTCTGGGATATTGTAAAATGAGATGTACCCCCTTTCTTACAATGACTCCCAGTCAATATAACATCAGGCACGATAAAAATAGTAAGTTTTATTTTTAAAATTAGATTTATTCCTGCACAAAGGCTGCAAGGGGAGAGCACAAGCGCCATAGATTATTGTTGACCCTGAACTATAAATTTCCTTGGTGACTTAAGATCAATTCGGAAATCTTAAAAAAAGCTACAAAACTACTCAAGGAGTCCAGGTTAATTGTACCCTTAGGCTTTGATTAACCTCAAGTTTTGATGTTCACCTTGGCCTTGTTGGGTGGACGCAGCTAACCATCGTCTGTAATGTTAAATACAAGTGTTGTATACTCAGTAGGGTGGCCATTATTTATGGCAATAATCAAAATTATATTTTTTAGAGCTCTCAGCCTATAAAATGGATCCAATTGCTTCAAAAACATTGTTTTACAATTTATTTCCAATTTAATTAATATTTAGAGGTAGTCCAGTGCGTTGGAAGTTATCCTGTTATTAGATTGATTGCTAACTTATGAGAAGCATGACCAAGGCTAATAGCATCTTCAGTCAAAATAAATGTAGCTCCTCTATCTGATACACAAGTACGATGAAGTGCAGCTGCAACAGAAAGTGTAAGAATCCATTTTTTTAGTAGGTAGCTTTAGAGCACTTGGAGCAAGTCTCTTTTGTTTCATCATCAATGCTTCCTTCAGTGCTATTTAATTTTCGCAGCTGCTGCTGCTGGTATATGAAGTTGATGCTTCACATACCTGCTTGCTCCTTTCCTTACCCTTGTCGTCAGCCTCTCTTCTTAGTGCTATACCCTTTTCGGCCTGCAGGCAGTTGCGCTCCCATGTAAGTGAGCACAACTTGTGGGCGGCGGGACTACCTCTAAACGTTATCAGAATGCTCTCAAATTTTACACAGAACTTTATTTCCATGAACGGATCCAGCTTAGATGCTGAGATAAAACTTTTCAAACATTCAAAAATAAGGGCCACCCTAATACACAGCAAACGTGGACCGGTTTGAACTAACGATTACATTCCAGCGAGACTATTTCAGTTAAACAGTCTGTGTCTGCAAGAGAGATAATCGGATAATACCGATTATAAACTTAAAGATTTTAGGATTGAAATGCTGCATTTTGTAAAAAGTACAATATATAGTAGGCTAAGTTAAACATTGAGTTTAAGTTGTGTGTTTTTGGCAAAATTTACTAAGCAGAATCCTTGCAAGCTCTATACAGAAATTTGTTAAAAATTTAAAATCCAAAAGCCTCTTATGGGATGAAGGCAACATGTAGATGTCACAAATGTACAACGAAGTTAATTATTAGTAAGCTGGGTATCATAATTGTTTGTTCATTATGGGTCCTTTCCCTGAAAATGGGTCAGGACTTCACAAGATTGTTTTTGATTCCTGGAAAAAAAACATTTCCCAGGAAATTTATTCCCGGGAAATCCCGATCTCGTCCGGGAAAGAAACCTCAATGTCCGTGTATTAAGTAATATAGCTTAACCTTACTTCGAATAGATGAGGCGTCTAATATATAATAGTGTGGTACTTGATAATTCCAGCGGAAATGTACAACAGTTCATTTTAATTGCATCGGGGGCGATGGTAATTTTAACTTACTTATTCGGTAAGATTTTGTACAACAATAACAATGGAAAAAGCTCAATATTTGGTCAAACCAATGTTGGTATATTGAATAGTTATAAATTTATAAACTTAACTGATGACCAATATGAAAATGATAATAATATTAACATTTTTGAGAATTAATTTATCACTAAACAGAGGGGATTTTGGTGTAAGCTAGTAATTTCTTTCGGAAAGCATTAGTTTGCTTAGCATATTAAAGTTTCTGCTATTTAATACAAATTTATGTATTTCACTTATAGTCTCGACTGTATTCACTAACCTTTTTTGGAATTTAAGTACGGATTTATCAATTAACGTATTACTTACCAGTTCAGCGAATCACTATTTTAACAGAAACAGGATAATGTCAACTTTAATGGCAGGGAATACTGAAAACAAATCAAATGCTTGTACTCTTCACTTGGGGAATGTGAGAGTCAGCAAGTTCTAAAATCCAGCTATTGTTATTCACAAAACGTGACGTAGTGGAGATCAAGATAATTTCAAAGGCATGTTTTGTTATAAAATAAAATAGTAACGTTTTATAATAATATTTTAAAATGTCGACAGAAACCCTTTTTTCATCATAAAAATGTCAAAAAGCTGAGTCTCCTTAAGTCTGCTAATCACTAAGATTATCAAATTTCATAATTACATTAAATACCGATAGGCACATTCTTTCTATCATATAAAGCTCAAGAAGAGGAATCTTCGTAAGTCTGCTATTCAGGATGTGAGTATATGCTGGAAACTGACAGCTCTGGTTTGACAGTCTGATGTGCAATTTCTCCAATTTATCCCACATTTGCAAATTGCTCAGCACAAGTTCATTTGTTCTACGTGTGTGTGTGAACATAAATGTAATAATTTTACCACAAGTGATTTTGATTTCAATCACAGAAAATAATATTTGCAATGCAGCTTTGAAATTGTAATTAGTTTGCATGGATGTTTTTTATTTTTAATCTGTAATAGCAGAATAGAGTAAAATCTTAAATTTAAATGCAAAATCACGTCACTATGAAAAATATTAATTAAATAAAAGAAAAGTTATCGAATTTAATTAAAACCTTATGAGTCTATAGTTAAAACATTTTAATTCCAATTCTTATTGACTCTAAATATTAAAAATTAAATAAATACTTCAACTAGCTCGTTACATTGCTTTGATATTTGTTTCGTCGTAACTCACAATCATGAATAGCATGAAAAATAGAAGGGGTATTTTCGAGAAGTTTTTTACCTGCAAAAATTGTAATTTTAAGAAAAATTTGTCACTTCCCCACTCTTCGTTAATCAACCGCAAAAATATGTCAGTTGGCATGCTCAATGCTTAATAAATTTTTTTGCTGGATTTGACCATTTAGAAAATGAATTTTGCTTCCTTCGCGAGACAGCAACATTTATACGAGAAGATTTTCAGGTGTTCAATATATTCAATTATATTTGCAAATTGAATAATTCAGTGTATAAAAAATATATCAACGGATTTGTCAAGCTTTAAAGTGAATCTTCTCCATGAGCCAAAACAAATACACGGTAATTGTTATCCGAGTTGAGAAAAGTTTTCTCACAAAATCAGCAAGTTTCACCATGAACCGACGGAAACACCTGTTTCTTGGCGTGCTGTGCAGCACAAAAACTATAATTTTCGAGCTACCGAGCACACAAAAACAGGTTCTTCCTCTTGGTGCACGTGAACACTTGCTGGTTTGCGACAATATTTTTGTCACTGTGTTCGGCGCTGTAAATAATTCAAGGTAAAATTTAGCTTACTACACTCAAACTTTCCAATGTGTGTCACTTATTCTTGAATATGTGTTGGGTAAACACTAAAACGCAACACTTTCATGTTGTATGACCACTCCACTAATCATCTTTACTCATTTTTCGTATTCTTAATGATCACAACTTTTTCACATTTTCATTAATAAATTTAATCGCCACCATGTCTCACGAATTACGTTTCAGAGTAGTGAGGGTGTCCTGTAGAACGCAAATGCGTGTAAATCAAATTCAAATATGTGCTGGTTATTTATCATGAATTTATTTATATGTCAATCAGCACCCTAATCGGGCTCATTATTTTTCATCAGGTACAGAAATCCTCGCCTGTAAAAATACATGTATGATTATATCTAAATTTACTCTATACATATGCGTACTGTATTATAGTGAGCTAAAGTTGTATTGGTGGCACCACCTTCACAGAATAGTAAGTTTATGTTGGATAGAAACACAATAAAACTTCATAATGTTTCTTTAAACTTGAGCAAATTTTTTAAATTGAGCTCTAGCCCCAGCAATGCAATAGTAAAATTATTTGTAGTTGCTGTTATTTTGACACATTCACTTTCTTAAATTATAAGTGTTGTTGCAGTCAATGACTCGTACGATTTTCATAGTTAATTTTCTTGCACAAAGTTACGATTGTAAACAAAATCGTTCTAGAGCTTATGAAAATTTATTTTTTATAATATACTCATTAAAATTTTTTTACAAAATAGAGATTAATCACATACAGTATTCCTGTCTGCACTATCATTCATAAACAGTAGAGTGAACAGTGCGATAGACATTGCATATTTTTGACCGAATTTATTTTATTTCGATGAGGCAGGATGTACTCACAAAAAATATAATCATAGATTTTTGCAGGATGTACTCACAAAAATATAATCATATATTTTTGCAGGATGAAGCTTGCAATAAATTTCTATTCTTTGACTCCGAAGCTTCTGTTACTGTAGCTCCAAAGCTCCACTTTGCTCGTGAGTGACTGCAATATTGCGATAGATAACGAACAATTTTAAATTTTTCAGGACGAAGCGTCATTCCTTCTTCGACATATCGCCGGTTGCCAGCTATTGGATCATCGTCACCTCCTTCGTCGCCAGTTCGTCGAAGGACAAAATCCTACCGGGTGACCGCCCTCGGCCTACCCTCCATAAACCGTCCACCGCCGACCATTGACGTCGGTCGGGCCTTCGCCGCGGCTTGTGCGGCATTTTTCCTTACGGAAGGAAATGCTGAAGACTTTTTCATTGTTTTCGCTGATTTTCTACGAGCGATGACCGCCAACAACCAATATGGAGTGCGCCACACCACGCGATACAATTCCTACAACAAAAGAAGAGAAGATGATGTCTACGAAAACGTCGACCAACTCAAAATGCCTCCAAAACGAATTATTCGGAACCTAAGAACTGTGCTGATCGGCGATTCAGGAGAAGATGAGGCAGAAGACAGTCAAGGGGAGAACTTAATGCCCAATGGTGAATTAGAGAATCCATCGATGATGGCGATAAGCGTCAATGGAAAATGAAACTTCCTGATTTACCTCTCACAAAATGAAACTGAAGGAAAGAAGGATAAATTAAGTTGCAGTGTGAAGGTAGTGAATCCGTCAATGTTGACGATATGCGTTAGTTTTAATAATTAAAATCACAATTAACTGTCCAGAAATGACTGCCTGTCTAAAAGGGCACTTGATCCTTCAGCGGGCATAGGTCGCGAACAGGTTCTTTTAATAATGACGTTCTTAAGGAAGCTTTTATCAATCCCGCAGTATAGAGTTAAAAGGCAATAGGGATTTGGAGGACCTATCTTTGATGTCGATAGGAGCTAACGAAATATGCAATTTTTCTATCTAATAGGGAAAAAATATTACTTACCTCATATTCAATGTTGAGAGAAACCCTGACTTTGAAGACGAGAAGTAATAATTTGTTGTACCATTTCTTAGCACGGTGTCAAGCATCACTCAGTAGAATGTCATTAATGTCATTTTCGAATCATCGATCCGTAATGATATTACTTCAGTCGAATATTCTTCACGTCAGCGTAAAGCCGGTTTTTTCAAAGTAATCAATCTTGCAACAGAAATATATTATTACTGTAACGAAGCCCTCATATTCTTCGTTCTTCTTCCTAATTCAACACTATTCTCAAAAATATGTTACCCCTTGTTAATATGACCATCTGCCCAATTGAGCATCGTGAATTCAGAGCAAATGAAGTTTTGATGTGGGAAGAAAAATATATATCAGGAACTCGGAGACAATTTCCAAACCTGGGTTACTTTTTACCTGTTTTCTTAGGGTGTGGCAAAAAATTTCCACCTTTATAAATAAATAAATAATTAAATAACCTATAAATAAATAATCAACCCAGTAGATAAATAGAGAATAAATTTTCATTAAAAAGTTTGACGTGCTCTCCTTGGTACTTACCCAAACCATCCACAAAATCATATACATAGAATCAAGAGAACGTTTAGTCTATTCATTAAGGCTAGTAGAGACCTTGCCATTTTTATTACATGGAACTTGTATCCTGTAATCGTACCTAATAGTGTTACTCCAACGTGCAAGACAAGGGTAACCCTATTAAAACAGGCCGTGTTTTATTCCTACCATAGTGCTGTTTATCCTACTTTATTCCAGCTCCGGTACTAAATCATCTTCTTAGCTAGGTAGCGCAGATTGGTACAAAGAGCGTTAACTCCTTGATGCTTACCTTAAACGTCAATTTTTGTAGGAACAGTGCTATAAAAAAGTGTACCACAAGGTCCATCTTGTCGATTAGTAGTTAAGTAAAGATAGATAATGGGCTAATGAGCTTAGGAAAAGAGGCTTTAGTATCGGGTACGATGCCCGAAGTAACATTAAATTGTATACAAAGGCGGAAGTTAGTACCGAGTAAAGGTGATCTAAAAATACGATGCAACACGAATTTCTACTGGTAATAAAATACCGTTTGCCTTTTACCAGGAAGATGATCATATATGGTTATAGCTCCATACTGCTGCTCTGACAATATTTTTCAGCCACCAATTAACTAGTTAATATGATATCGAGTAGCTAAACTGCTTGTAAGTTGATTAGGCTACTAGGCTACTATTTGTAAATAGATACATTATTTTATTATTGCTATCGTAGAATCATAGAACACTTAATAGTTGTATTACATGGGAGTTCGTTCGTCTGTCCGTGCTTTGTTGTGGTGCTCTCATCAAGCTGGATGCACAGGGACGATAAAAGTTGCTTGGCTAGAAAACTAGTAGCTCAATTGGGTTATTTCACCTAATATCTAGTAAGAAAGTGTTCGATTAGCCAGTGAAATTGTTTGAGGCCTGCCTTGTGCAAAACTATGGTCAAGAGAGCTGGCTTGGTCATTTTCAGTTGTATTCCAAGCGTGAGAAGCCATTCCGGTTACGCTAAAAACTCTACACTACGGAACATGGTCAATCTCCGTGGTAGCCGCTTAAGAGTCGAAGACTGAAACTAGATTCAAAGTTTTCTTATTCCAACCAAAAGAAATTGTTCAAATTGTAAAAGTCTCTACATTTTTTACGATAAAGCAAATAACAAATATAATGTTTCGAGTGATTCAACGTAAATTTGAAATCACAATGACGAACATATTAGCATGCTATTCTAAATAGCTAAGTTGCAGTCAGTCTCACTGTAGCTCAAAATGATGGGTAGTATGGTCGTTGAGCAATTTTGTGGTTCGTGTACATCGGGCTTTAAAAGTGACAATTTCTACAGCAGTGGTACTATATATACTGGTAGTCCCTGAAGTCTAGGCACGTAGAGAAATATGCAGGTCTCTGAGATATAAAAAATTTCTAAAATTTTGCCTATTGGTAATACTAATACTGTACCTAGATAAAAAAAAATCCTTCGGTAGAGTTTGAAATGCCACTATTAGTTCAAAAATTCTATATTTTCCTAAAACTCCAACGGTTTAACAAAAGATATCTTCAGTATTTGTATTTTTTACATTTTGCAACCCAAAAATTGCTGCGGTATTCTGGAAAAGGAATGGGAGTACTAGGTGTTATCTAGTACCACACATGGATACCCGTAATTCGTTCAAGAACTAAGAACTAAAGGATAGCTACTGACATTGCTATTATGACAATGCCAATAGCCATTCTGTACTTCATGGAAGAATACATACTTAACAGCGTACTAAAGAATTACACATAATCGGGCAAAGAATTACGAATATCTGGGGAAAAAATTACAAACATCCGGGTAAAAAATTAAACTTATCCGGGTAAAGAATTTCAATGAAATTGATATCCTAGCTAAGGAACAAGCCATCGAGTGGCGCCTACTGGAAGTGGTCGTGATCTCTTTCTAGCAAAGATGACTCAGAGCCAACTAATAGAAACATTCGATTATTCGAATGGCTTCAACGACGTACCCTCAACGATTTGAAAGAGACGTTAATGCTCGACTACGAATCAACATTCAAAAATTCAAGCATAAAGCTCGAAGAACAAACTAAGCCAGCACTTCTTTCCGAACTTTATAGTGAACCTCTGAAATCGACTCCCCTAGGACGTTGTCGGTGCGGAGATAGTGAATGCATTTAAAATTCTTCTTGACAAATATTGGGAGACACCCTCCACAGCTGAGAACACCTCCTCCAGGAGTTACAAACTCTTAACGACCAAACCTTCGCAACCCACCTTAAACCAAAACCTTCTCGATCTCTTCCGGCCCAACTAACTTGACGTCTCTAAGCTCTTCACATCTGCAGCTATAAATAATCGTGTTTGCAAGATCGTTTCTTCTGCTGAAATTTACCCCCCCCCCAGTCTTTTCATCTATTTCTTCATGCCATCTAAATAATATTGAAAATGATTCATAATGGGTCGGGACGCAAGGCTTGGCGGCTCTCTGCATGAAAGGGCCTGTGGGTCCGTCTACTGTGGCCGATCTAGTATAAATCGAATCTACTCTGTATATCCTGGAATAAAACCATGCAGTCGCACCGACTTACATATTGAGAGCCACTACTGGTAAAGAGCAAAAGCCAGGAGCCCTCATCGTAAACCATCCATAATTTTTTACTGATTACTTTTCTGTTTATATCTAACTATGACGTTTACTAAGGCATGCATCGTAATGGAAAATATCTGCATTTTAAAACTAAAAAAAACATAAACTAGGAGAGAAAAAAATATATCGTCAGTGAGATTTCCTACGTACCAAGTCTTTCAGGGACTTTCACTATATGGGAATTACCCAATTGTCGAACTACCGTATTTCAGAACAAATAATCATTCTTTGACCTGTATGTGTTTCACGGCAGAGAGAGAATAATAAATAATAATGCAGTATGCGTAATTGTAATACCTCATATTGAGTTTCAGGTAATTTATTACTAGGATATATTCGAACCTCCTCTATTCTGTACCTCATATATTTATGCACTAAAATATTCCTCAATTTGGGCTTTT
>LQNS02278163.1:15898480-15914875 GCA_001587735.2 Parhyale hawaiensis
TGCGTAATTGTAATACCTCATATTGAGTTTCAGGTAATTTATTACTAGGATATATTCGAACCTCCTCTATTCTGTACCTCATATATTTATGCACTAAAATATTCCTCAATTTGGGCTTTTCTTCTCCAAGTTTGAATTAGGTATATGCCATAGGGATGAAACAACTTTCACATACATTTTCTTAGTAGACCTTATAGTGCGTACTTTTTATTATTTTGGAATGTTGATGGCCCACCACAGGTATTTTTTTAAAGTGATGTAACATATAACTTTTTATTACAGCAAGAGAGGTGCACAGCCACACGAATGGAAACTTTCCGACTTTTTATTACTTTATTGGGGAATCCTAAAACAGTAGCAAGTATAATATTATCTAAGAACGTCACCGGAAACGCTACTTTATTCCTCTACGTGCTCATCAGAAAAACTGCAGTCAATTTTTCCGAAATATGAATTTTGAGTTACTGATATACTGATAGAAAGGAAAGCACATACCATGTAAATGATCTTTCTTTTTCTTCAGGTAATTCCCCTGCACAGTTAAAGGCTAATTTCAATTAAATGTCATACCTTAGTGCCACAGATGGTTACAACTTCATATATATTTTTCTTTATCAGAGCTACGAGAAGCTTCCTACCGGTAAAATTGAGAACACTATATATAACGATTCTTTGTCAGCATTATTCTACATTGACTAGTCCACGGCTGAACTACGTTATTCAGCCATATTACGTCATTCAGCCATGGGCAAGCCTGTCTATAAGCACTTTGAGAACAGCTCTTATTTCATTTTTCTCCCTGGTGATGTGGAAAAGTTGTAGGGCTATATGTAGATAGTGAATTACCCGAATATATCGCTTTTAAATAATGTGTTTAGGTCATTTTTCGAAATTGACAGACTAACTCTGATGAAATAGAGGACGTTGCCCTTCGGGCTTCTTGGGATTATAGGGGCACCCTTTTGAAGCGAAGCAAGCATATTGGAAAGGAACAAGGAAACGTGCAGTACAATCAGTATTATTATAATGAAACTTGTACGGTATAGTATCATTCAAATTAAGCTTACACGCATTTGAGAGCATAACTGAAAATGCTGATGGAAAACAAATTTTGGAACGCAAAGTTTTGATGTAACCGGACCAAATACAAGTTTAAAGCGTGTAAAAAATGTTTTCAGTGTGTGAACTGGAGAGCGTTGGAGTTGCACAACCAGTTGCTATGGCCTGCAAAGATACGGTAGACTAGCCCAGGTGCGAGACAGCACGTCCTCTCATCACGTTAGTCAAATTTCCGTGGC
The DNA here is from genome assembly GCA_001587735.2 of Parhyale hawaiensis. Taxonomy (NCBI): domain Eukaryota; kingdom Metazoa; phylum Arthropoda; class Malacostraca; order Amphipoda; family Hyalidae; genus Parhyale; species Parhyale hawaiensis. The sequence continues at coordinate 15,899,779 of LQNS02278163.1, forward strand.
CGGACAAGAAAATAACGGAATATTAATGCAAGAAAAGCAGTAGCACTTTATATTATACACAAGGCGTTCCTGCACTAAACATATTAGCTCTCTGATTGTTGCTCAGACACACAGATTCATGGCAGAAACCAATATTATTAACTAGAATGCATAACTACCATTTCGCTTTCATTCAAGTGGTCATAAAGACCGACATTGCCGAGTGTATTTCTTGAGGATGCGGCACTTAATTGACGGTGATCAGTTTATTCAATATGATGCATCTTTCTCGCCAAAGCAATGAGGCTTGCCTGAGGGCAAATTAGAACTTTTATTGTACTCGAAATAACACCCACAATACATCACAGAAGGAGTAGCATTTGGCATAAGTGACGCAGAAAATACCTGTTGGCAATAATTATGCAAGCTTACAAGCAGGCTGTTAAATTCTCGTTTGAGCCGTGCTCTTGCTAATTGAAACCAGCGATCACAGCGGAGGTTTCCATCAAGTTCTCATTTTCTGCCGTCATGTAAAGATGGCGAGGGTCACAATACTTATGAAACAATCAGCTTGTCCCAGAGTTACTAGGTAGTTGCGTGGGTATCTTCTTCTGCTTGGCTTTCACTATTAGATGGGACCAAGGAGGTAAAGGTAATATGAGAGGAGCGAGCCCTAGCTCTGTATCCCTCTCAAATTAAACAGTAAGCTTTTTAGTCAGTTGTGGCTTTGATGACGTTACCCTGTGGCTTAGATGACGTCACCTTGTGGCTTAGATGACGTCACCCAGCTACAAGGCACTGCGGAAGATTCTGATTGGTGGGTGATACAGCCTCGGAGGCAAGTGGTTTCATTCATCCATTCGTTCGTTCCTAGGATTAGACAGGCAAAAATAGGGTTAGGTTAACATTGATAAGGGCTTGCGAGGTAACAACGCCACGCGTCATGCTAGAGTTTGGAGAATTCGGTTCAAAGTCTTCCAACAATTTTTGTGCAGCTTCTGGACCGATATTTTGATGCTTGCTAGAGGCCAAGCCTTTTCCACAGCCAGTTTCAGCCACTTGAATTCAGCCATTTCGTCAATTTCTCATACTTTGGGAAAACAGCAGACTTCTGCTCCCCCCATATTATATGAAGAGAAAATAATGTACCAGCGTTAAGGGTCATCAAGGGTCAGTTTTTAAGCTGCTACTTTCAGGTCTTATACGATAGTATCACTAGCATTGTATTTTTGCACTTCTTATGCAGGAGACACGGTCCAAAAAAAAAAAAAGAAAGGTTTCTTTATTCTGTGGAAATTCCTCCGGTAACACCTGACCAAACTTCAAGACCGCTTGTGTTTTCGTTCCCACTGAAACTTGCCAGCGCAATTTTCTTTCAGAATTAGCTAATGAGATAGTGTGACCAGTAATATTTTCCACAAATTCGTCATTTCTTAGCATATTTCGAATTTTTATTTTTCGCATCTCTCCATCGATCTCTGCTCTCCGAGTTCGAAGGATCGAAGGCTTACCAATAAAATAGGGTAATAAAAGTATAAATGAATGAAATCAATTCGATTTATTTTTTTCCGATAAGGAAGAAACTTTCAAGTAGCCAAAGGATTTACGTAGTTACTTGCTGTGGCACGTACATATTAACTATCTGAAATTAAGGTGCTTTCTTTTACTCCGCGAGAGCTTGCATCAACATAAGCGGAGGACAAAATAGTGATTATATAAGCTCATATGTACCTGGGAGACAATACCTTCGCAACTAATGATTTTTCAGGAGAAGAGAAAGAAATTGCTCCAAGTTGCGTCTCTTAACTTGAGGAAGATAATTTTGAATGGAAGACTTGCATAAAGTACCGTGGCATTCAAGCACGATACGTAGACATCAATAAAAACTAACTCCGATAATCAAGTATCATATAAATAGCAGCGTTTCAAACTTTATTAAGAAGTGCTTTGATTGGCGGAGAGTTAACAAGCTGAAATCGACGCAATCTGCATTGCTCAAGCAGAATTTTCTGCCACCCCTATAGGTGATTTGCAATTCTAACTTTTAAGGGAGCCAAGAATTATGTTAGGTAGTGGGTCAGACGTGCGATGTAGAAAGTGAAAGATGTTTTGTAAGTTTACCATGAAATTCCCCCAATCTTTTATGTTGGAACACTTGATGTTGGAAAATCCATATACGGAAGGGGAAGGGGGGGGGGGGGTGATCTTCAGCACAATCAGCGTCGTGCACAGAAACCAACGCCCCCGGTTTCCGTCATGATCCAGTCGTAGAAAGCTGTAGGCAAAGATACGTGAATGGTAAATGATAAATTTAATATATATTATTTTCTGAAGAAAATTTGAAGATTGAAATTCTACCAACAATTTCAGAGGTCATTTGGACCACTTTTATACAGAGTAATGTCTTAAGCAGAGATCGGCACTGTTTTACGATGGTGCGATGGCAATACCATCGCTCTATCGGCATCGGAGCCAAAAATCATCAATTTTCATCGGCGATGACCTAAGATGTAATAACCGTCGGCGATGGCCATCGTAGGGCGTCACAATCGGCGATGGACCATCGCATTAGCACATTTTAAAAATACAAACATCTCAGACCACAAACATCGAATAAAAGCAGCATCTCTTATAACCTCGGCCTGTGTGCGATTTTCAAACCAGTTATACTATTCCTAGCTGATGAAAGGTGCGAAATTTAAGGCCCAGGTTATTAATTGACATTGCTAGATCTGGGAAATGTATTAAAATAAACTTTGTAAGCCCCTCTTTGTTTTATAATGTTACTAAAAAACTGAATGTTTCAAACTCGTAAGGCTGTTTTTCTGTAGTTTTAGCCTTATTTCATCGGCATCAGAAGTACAACTGACGATGATGCCCATCGTATGCCATCGCCGATGGATTTTTGCGATGTTCCATCGTAACATCGTAGTTTTTTCGATGGCGATGGGCTACACACCATCGCCATCATATAATCGGGGATGGCCATCGTGCGAGGCTCTGGTTTCAAGTGAGAACTTCCAAACTCTCCTAAAGAATTTGTACCTGTATATAATTATTGTGGGAAGCAACTACAGATGGCTTCTAGACAATTTTTATTTGTTTATGAATATGGAGAGAATGTTGAAGGATTTGAACAGTTTATGATATGTAATTATTCCGGAAGCACATAGAAAGAGCTCTCAAAAAGTTTTTATGTTCTTAATGCAAAAAATTACTTTGCGATTTTCTAGACAATGAAAATAACTGAATGAAAAAAGCTTCCAAGTCATTTTTATGGTAAGTAAGTTATTGCTTTGTTATATCTCTAGCTGTCCAATAAACACCAATTAACTTTTTAAATTTTCAGAGTCAGTCCTGCAAAGCAAAACCTATGTATCTCAAGTATGGCTGTAATCGCATTTTCTTTTTTGTAGACATTCAGAGATGCACTCACAAGTAACTCTGGTGTAGACGCTTGGATACCTCTTCGCTGCACAGCCATCTCCCCAGGAACCAATTCCCGCCAATTCCGCAACATTCCCGTCCATGACCGTGAGAGGACCACCTTTGTCACCCTAAAGAAATAAAGGGTTCGAAAGCAGTGGTATAATACGCACTAAATGAGGAGGAGGTGAACAGGCTTTCACTTTAAAAGAATTCCAACATATTGATAAGAAATATCATCATCAAAAATATAAAACAATGCCCAAAAAAAAATCAAACTCGAAATTTAATGAAGGGACGTAAAATAGTGAACTGCATGCAAAGGGAGAAGTGAGTTCTATGCAATGCTCTTAGATGGCTGGCATAAATGCTATTAAAGTCACCGCTGATAAAATAGATTATTTCTTAACGGTTAAACTATTTCATACTACCATTATTTATGTCCTCTTAGTGATACAAAGTTGATTATAACATGCGGATATTAAAACAAGGAAGGAATCAAAAAAGATCTTAATTACTGCAAGAGTTGCATTATACAAGTTACATGACTTATAACTGAGATTAAAAAGGTAAAACAAAACAATTAATCTCTTCCTTACATCATCATAATGCAATTTTCCTGTCTGTTGATAAATATCAGGCTGCTAATGAACACTCACAATGCAATTTTCAACGGCGCCAGTATCATCGAAAGCACAGAGCATGGTTGCCTTAACGGCGTTGGTTCGGTAGGAGCGGCAGAGGCTGTTCGAAATGATCGTAAGATCGGCTTCCAGCAGGTCAGGACTTGGACCTTCAGCTGTAAAAGTATGACCATTAGGTTCCGGAAGGTTAGGTATTAGATCTTCATATGTAAAAGGAGTCTGAAACTCCTATGTAGTAAGTTTGGAGAGTGAATTCCATTTGCGTAGAAAAAGAACCATTGACTTATCATATGTTGGAGAAGAACTTCCACGAGGGGAAAGATGAAATCACCACCCAGTAGGCCGAGGGAAGTATTCCCATTGGCATAAAACAGCTATTAGTTATGCAATTGGATAGGATGAGGGATGGATCCCTACATGTCGAATAAATTTTTAGTTTTCCTCTTGCCAAAAAAATTTTTATATGTGTAAAAATGATAATTGAGATTTTAGGGCATCATGAGAAGTATCAGTAATTACTTAATCTAACAAAAAGCAGCGGGATGATTATCGCCTTCTACAATACTGCAAAATGTCTCTGCAAGAAAAAAAAATGACTCCCATAGTCTTTCACTATATGTGGACGGGAAAGGTTCAGGTTAGCATGTGTAAAAACTCATGTATCACACTTCTTCTCACATAAGCGGTCATCTCTTCAACTTTTTGCAGAGCAAAATCCGGGAAATGCCCTCAAATTGAGAGTCGAATATCTATAACTGAGGAAGCTCTCGGAACTAAAACTTCCCAAAGCAGAGAGAGAAAAAAATAAAAGTAAACTGTACACAGCGTCGTCTGTCCTCTCAATATCGTAGCGACTGCAAAACTAAGTTGACTACTGCAATCAACATAACCACTGCATGATATCCTATGAGGCTATGGTGACATCTAGTGAAAATAGTTAGCAAATTTAGGGGGCAACAAACATAGAGTAGAACATGCAGTCTTGCAGCCGAGACTCGTTCCGAAACTGAAGCAATGTACCTGTCTGTGTTTTAAGAGTACCGCTGTACGATTTAAAGCCTTTTGGTTATGTAAATCCCACTGAAGCGGTTTTTGAAGCCCCTGTAAAGAGTTACTCCTATGCGGTTCAAGTAAAACTACATTATCACGATGGACTACAACATAGTTTACAATATCTTTTATGAAAGAAAACAGCTGTTACTGTATAGTCTCGTGCTCTTTATTTATTTTAACTAACAGATCCCTAAAAATGAGTTTCAGTGAAAAGTTAAGCTGAAGCAGCTGTAAACACTCAAATTCAACAACAAACTAGAGCACTCTGACAGCGCATACCGCCGTCAAGCAAGCTAAAGGTAAAGAAATATTCAAATTAGTGCTAAGACCATAATTTCAATTGTGTCAACACCAAAATTCAATCACTTGTGCCTTTTAACAGTATTAACAGTTTCATTCATCTTCTTGAAGAACTGTTTATGTTTTTTTGAGTTATGCTGCTAGCAAACATTTTGACAAACAATGGTCTAAAGCACAAACAGATTCCCCGATCATCACCAAAATTTAATCATTTAATTTTTTAACATTACTAATTACTCATGTAAATTTTATAAAGATCCATTCATAACTTTTTGAGTTATTGTGCTAACAAGCATATAATTAAAAACAGCGACAAACTAACGAACAAACAGACCATCACAAAAATTTGGTTACTTATTCTTCGTGATATACCTTACGATTCATGTAAATTTCGTCAATATCCGTTCATATCTTTTTGAGTTATGGCATTCGGAAAAACGAAACAGACAAACAAACACACAAATGGATGGACGGATCTTCACCAAAAGTTAACCATTTGTTCCTCCTAACATACCAAACAATCCCCGCAAACATCGTCAAAATCCGCCCATATATTTTTAATTATCTTGGTGGCAGACAAGATAACATAGACAGACAGACAAACCCGACGAACACATGACCTCCTTGGCGGAGGTAATGAAGGAGAGTGTCAAAGTTCGCTTCAGAAGGGAAATTAAAGTTAAGTATGCACACAGTTAAAATATAGCTAGCCATACTTTTGTTGATTCTCCCCCAGCCGACGATGGTGGCCAGGTCTCCTCTGTAATTCTCAGTGAGGTCGTCAGGTAGACACACGGGGCGGAAGTCGTCCCCGTTTTCTATGTCGACCGGGTTGATGCGGAGCAGTGCGATGTCATTCACATAGGTTGAAGCTAGGGCACGGGAAGGAGAAGCATGTAGCATAAACTTATTCCCTCTTCTACTGCGTAACAATAGTAGTGTTTTAAAATATTACGGTATATTTCGCCAATGCTAGAAGCACGGATTTGATTATGAAATGCTGGTACAATTAAATGCAAAATTGATCCAATCGATTCGAAAGGAGAATTCATTAGAGTTTAACAGCTAGAGCAATAAATCTGTTTGGTTCGAATGCTATAGAGGAGGATATATATCCTAAATTACGTCAATGTTATGAATTCGATAAGTAACACTCGATTGAATATTATCCGCCAACAGCAGGGCCATGTTAAGGTTAGCAACCCAAGCTAAATGAAAATATAAAACATATAATTAAAAAAAACAATAGTACATATTTTTTATTAATCGAAAATTCTCGTTACGGGATGAGCTGCTCGGAGAAAAGCCAAATTACATGCAAGAACACCTCAAGTTGGAACTGGTTGAACGAATAGTTTGTAGTATTTACAGCAAGGTACACTTCAGTGAAGTAAAGGTATGATGAAGTGTCAATTACACGTTTTTATTTTAAAGTGTGGCAGTTTCTCTGGCGGAGTCATTATAAATACCCGGAGCCATATAGTAATATCAAACACGTTCATAAGAAACCTTCGTGTATTCAACCTTCGTGTAATTACTGTACATTTCCTGTCACCTTTCATGATCTGAATTACCCACAACTATGATACTTATAAGTGGAGTCGTCGTGGAAACCCACAGCCAACCGTATAGCACAACGTCACCCGACAAGAGTCATGGATGTACACTGATTGACACACACTGGAAGCGGGGCTCGACAAGGCCTTGGGCTCAGAAACTTACGATACTGTTACCAACCCAGCCCTAGCTATCGCTTCACTACTGTGACTTATTTTTGGTTTATTATGGATGCACTCAAGGCACTGAGAGGGGAATCATCTACCCCGCCGAAAAGAATTATGGTTTTCAGCCGTCTCAAACACAATTTGCTTGCCATTACCCCTTAAATTCGATCCGAACTGACTGATCAGAAACCTCCAATTAGGGTTTAGGTTTAGCTTATCACCCTTGCAGCGGCAGCATTTATCATGCATGACATGTTTCTCAAGGTTAAGTCGTAAGTACGAATGGCCAAATATCTCTAGGCAAATTCGCCCTCTTTGGTATTGGCGGCAATAAATATGTATCATAGCATGGCTATAGGAGCGACAACGCCGACGCCAAGAATAAACATAATATAAAATATAGAATAAATAAAAAAATGAATATTAGCGCTTACTCACTCATCTGGACGATAACGATAAAGTGTCTCTCTAGCATGCAATAATGAAAATATTGTTAGTGACGTTTTAATTACGGTATATATAAAACATCTGTAGAACACGTAAGTGTTTGCTGTCATACACCGAATACGTAGATCCGAGACTTTTGTTAGCACGCAAGTTTTGCACTTGGCTCGCGCAATGAGCATTGGTGTCCGGGTGCTACCGCGGGGGCACTGACTCTAACCAAGACTGTAGATGGTCCGGAAGGGAGAACATTGGTGGTTGCAGTACATAAGCGCCTTCCGTCGCTGGCGCCATAGCTTTTGGCAATCTGAGGTCGGCTCCTGCCGTACTTTCTTCTAGAGACACTAGAGATATGATAGTTATCTGCAGCATGAATGAGTGCTTGTGGTGAGTTTCCTAATTGTGCTGTGCGGGCAAGCTAATCTTACTTTTATTTTTAGCTATAAGAGAAATGTTCAGTACTTACGACCAAAGTTGGGATGAATTCTGATATCGTTAGTTACTTCCGTGTAGCTGTAGGAGGTGGGGGAGTTGAAGCTGTAGTATCCAAGGCCCACTGTGACGCTGCTCCTGCGGTGAAGAAACCGATATTACGGTTAAGGTGAGGATTGCTGACCTAGCGCACAGGTTTATCTTAACCTATTCCATTCGCGTGATGACTAGATTAGATTAGATAGGAGGCAGTAGTGGAACAAACAGGCCCATTCCCAAAGAGACACCGCAACTTACGCACCGGTCCTCTATGAGCTATTGCCATTACGTTAGTAGGATATAGAGGACTGGAGAAAAGAGAAGAAGAAAACGGGGGAGGGGGGAAAATCCCAGGAAAAGAAACGATCATGAATGCACGCAAGCATGATCAATAGCCGCTGATATGCGGAGCTTAAAGATGTCAAACTGTGTAATTGGAGTGGAAGAGAGAAGAAGACGGATGACGATGACCTCGGAAGCTCTGGCCGTTAAGAGTTTGCTACTCCTGGAAGAGGAGGATGTCTCTCCCAATGTATGTCAAGACGATTTTTAAACGCGTTGACTGACTCCGCACCAACAATGTCGGAAGGGAGTCTATTCCAAATGCTGACTATGTAATACGGAAAGAACTGCTGACTTTAGGTCGTTCTTTGAGCTTTAAGCTTGAGTTTTTGACCGTTGTTTTGCAAGCGATCACTGAGGTCTCTTTCCAAGAGTCCCTTTGTAGGTACGTCATTGAAACTATTCAAATGCTTGAATGTTTCTATTAGTTGCCCCCTGAGTCGTCTTTGCTCGAAGTTGCCCCTTGAGGCGTCTTTCCCGACTAGTTATCTAACACACAGGTTTGCTATCCCCATTACTATCATCATTAACCCATTGCCATTAATCTACTGCTATTAACCCATTGCCAGTACAATTGACATATTGCCTTTAATCCGTTACCATTATTACCTGCTACTGCCTTAACGTTCTTTGTTTCTGGCAGCAGACGTGAGCTGATTTAGCTAATGTCGTTCCTCTCTGTTTTCTTAATGGTCCAATTTTTTTAGCCGCTGCATTACTTAAAGCAAAGTAGGCCTATATATGAACCTAGCTGTTATTACATAGATGATTAAGTTCTTGATGACAATTATGCAGTTATTACTGTTACTAGTTCCTTTTCCTGGCAAGTTACGTCCATTTTAACATATATATGCGAAGTGAATCGGGTGAATCTTTTTTCTCTTTTTCGAATCGAGGTTTATCTTGCCAGCCTAAAAACGCCCTTGGCGACCGAGCAGAGCGGTGGCCTCTTGAATGCGCAACTTCTTTTCTCGACTGTGTGTAGGGCTACCATATGCCACCCGTGTTCCTCCGAAAATTTTTAATAGGGACTGTACACTACACCAGTAAGTAAGTTATTATCAATTTTTGAAAATAAACTTACATAGCTAAACTTCGCCTACAATAGGATAAAGATTGCAGGATTCGGATTACGATAGACAATTAATCAAGTTACTAGACCAGTCTTTAAAACCCTGAATGAACATAATAGAAAAGAGTTAAAAGCCCTTCGAGAGTAACATGCGAGTTCTTCAGCACTGGACACCACTACTTAGATTTTTTTTTGTGGTTTTCATCTGAGACTTCAGGTCGAACTCACATTAACTTAGCATTATACATCTCTCTACATACCTTGCCAGTAACAGGCAAGAAGGCAAGCAAGCAAGCAAGCAAGCAAGCAAGCAAGCAAGCAAGAAACCTTTCTTTCCCTAGACATGTCATGCATTAATCGTCGCCGCCGAAATCATTTGTTTTTACGAATTTCATCCCGAGTACCTGATTCATTTTCACCTTAATTGTCAATCTCTCCACGCAACTAATCTGTCCATTGCATTTTATAATCACGGTAAATAGTAATGGTTGAAATAAGTAAGTAATTGAGAAATCTTACTTTCCCCTGACGCATCTGGCTGAGGTCACAACCCATTCGGCGGCTATGAGGGTCCCTCCGCAGTACAGGTCGCTGCCGATGCCGAGGGCCACCATCCAAGGATGAGATCCTTCCTGTGCTGGAGTCCCTCCTTGCATGCGCCTGGAGGGCATCTCTCCACAATCTGCATACGAGCGCGATAAAAGTAATTGATAACATTCCAGGTTGGGCGAAAGCAATTGTCTTAAGTGTTAGCTCCTAAGACCACTATTCAGCCCGCAAACTCCGGGCTGGGCGAAAGTACTGTAACTATTGTCTTAGCGGTTAGTTTCTGAAACTGCTCCTATTCTACCCGAAAACCTTCTTCTATTCCGTATTTTATTCTAAAAAATGTAACTCACTTAAGTTAAAGGAATTTAAGGACTTAAACGCTTAGTCTTGCAGCAGGTCAGTTACATAAGTTGATATTTAAAAAATATAGAGACGTTCACTATCTTAAGTCTAAACATACCGAGAATTTGCTGGTTGAAAGGAAGTTATTTACAATTAGCCAACAAAATAACCAGAACTTGACGAGAACAATCTTACTGAAGTGCTGCCTGCTGAAATTTCAGTCCTAAAGCAAGTTAGCTGTGGAGAAGCATATTACTTTCTACTGGTTTTCAGTGACAAAATGTGGAATAACATTTCAGAGGAAGTTGGAGTTGGGTGCGGCCTGATGTTGAAGCTTAACTGGCAGTACTCGCACCGTTGGCAGTGGATACAACAATCTAGGCATTCAGCGATAAACCTTTCAGTTGCAAGTTTTCCATAACTACCAATGAACTTTCACGTCCATTCTGGATGGAAGCAACAATATGTTAAGGAATTTTGGAGATGGAAAACATCAAACAATAAATCTCACTGAACTAAAGGTAGTTTTCACATCGTATTTCGTTTGTGTTCTATTCGCACCTAAATTATTAGAAGACTAGTTTCGTTATGCTTAATTAATTTAATTATTAAACATATAAAAGCTATCATTCAAATATTTTTGTATTTATCTGCCTTTCCTGCCTGGGGAGTGGTTTAGTCTGTGTTATATTTTCATTTCATTTATACATTAAAATGAGGCACAATTATATAAATCATATTATATTTGCAATCATTAACTGGGAGGCAGACACAGCTGACTTATGGTAATATATAATAACTGATTTAATAAAGGCTGTAAAGTCCGATGCACACGATATTCAAAATACCGATAGGTTTCAGGTTCTTGAAACAGAAGTTCCTGCAACCGTAACTCCAGCTTAACACGTTTTGAATATGGCTTTAAATTAAACGACTTTGCTAATTTAAAACTCACTCAAAATTAAGAGAGGCATCTAGAAATGCAAAACTGGCGCTTGATTTAAGAGAAAAAAATAGGAATGGAGATAGATAGTCTGCATTTTTAAACAGTGTAGTTTGGGCAAGCTAAATTCGTGCCCGAAGCAACGCACTGGGATTAGTAAAGAGAACGTTTCGATGTTTGGATTTACGTGTTCAGCAGCTTAAGAGACCCCTTAAATTTTCTACCTATGTTCTTTTGTGTTTGCATACATATTGATTGCATAGTATCAAATTTTGTTTTAGAATAGCAGCATGTTCTCACACTATTATAATCAATAGGTGATCGTCAACTTACAACATGATAAGGGAGGAGGTGTGGTTGTAGTCGTTGGAGCTGTAGTGGTAGAAGTTGAAGTAGTCGTACTTGTAGAGGTAGAAGTGCTAGTTGAAGTTGATGTGCTAGTGGTTGAGGTACTGGTAGTTGAGGTTGTAGTCGTCATCGGTAAGACGAAGATAAAACATCGGAACCATTTAGGAGTTGTCCCATCCGTCTGGAGTCGTACTTCTAGGGATGAGGCTTCAAACATGTAATTCTTATCTTCGATGGTCTTTGGACCAAACACTCTGGAAATCAACCAAAAAATAAGGATTTTGTACTTTTGACAATGATTAGTACAAAATATAATCATTCAAACCCTGAGCATATCGCTAACTCCCTTAGAAACCGATGAAGCAAAAGACTTAAATTTGGCCCTTTACATACGAATACGAAAATAAATGCATTGATGGTTTAAAAATGCAATTAAAAATTTATTTTTAGTTCTACTCGCAGCGGATATTACCCCAGGCATGCAGCTCTCAGCCTTACCATGTTTTCCAATAGGTAACTACATTAGAGGCTTATGAGATTCGAACCCGGGACCCATGTGCAGAGGTGTTACACTTGAGTCCCGTTTTGAAAGCCATAACCCAGCCCCAAATCCGTACATCTTATAACAAAAGAAGTATGTTGTTCAGAAACAGATAATCAGTCGAAAAAGCTACTAAAAAACATCACATATCTGTCCTAAGTAAAAGTATCATCTCAGATAAAGAAAAGCTAACACAAATCGTTAGTGACATTGATAAATAGGGTACAAGGTTGAAACTAAAAATTCACTTTGAACCGAGTAATTGAAACAACGAGGAAAATAAATAGAACTTCAAACAGACGAAAAAAAGACCGTTCAAGTCATGGACTCCTCAAGTATATGACTGTGTCGATAAATTCATAAAAAAAGTGAACTCTGGCCTAAAGTAAAATCTAAAATGATAGAAAGAAAATAATGAATCAATAAAAGAAAAAAGAACAAATTGGTACTTATTCACTGACAATACTGAAATGCACTTAAATTTAATAAATAAAAAATTCAGACAACGGAAAGCTCAGAGAAATCCAAACATACGTAAAGAAGAAAATGAAACACGGATCATAATAAATCAGAGGCACAACCCAAATGAAGGAATAGTAGAATTGATAGAAAAAGAACTAGAAGGGAATGTCAAACGGCAGAAGACTTTCATTAAAGACTCAACAGCTTTCTTGAGAAAACTGGATAATCTAGGAATCAACGCTAGAAACATAACTCTAGCCTGTATGGACGTTACATTGTTATACCCAATGTTCCAAAGAGCACAATTCGCTGTAGAACAAGCACTAAACCACAGAGAAAATCCAGTAATAGATACTGCAACTATAATCGTAATGATCAATTTAGAACTTGAGAGCAATAACTTCGAATTTCACCAACAAGATTGTATGCAAATTGAAGTTACCTCAATCGGCCCATAACTGGGTAGGAATTATATGCTTACAGCTACATGGAGCAATATGGGAGAGAGAACACTTATTGGAAAAGGCAGAAAAGAATCCGCTACTATTCCTTGAGATACATAGACGGTTGTTACATAAAGAATGTGGCAACACAATGAAAAAGACCCGAAGGAATTACATAAAATGGTTAATAATATACACAAAAAAATCTAATTACAATTAAGATTTTCTAAAAAAAAAGTCAAATTTATAGATGTCATGGAAAAGAAGAACGAACTCACATTACATCTGCACTAAACATCATCACAGCCTAACATGCAAGGCGGATCGTTCCCTATAGCTATATTCTTGCTACTAGAATATAGGGAACATTCGATCCAAAATAAATAAAAATACAGCACAAACATAGCGAAGAAGTGAAAATCTAGACAATAGCCTCGTCCATATGAAACTTAACAAACAATTCTTCATTTCGGTAAATGGAACTTGCAAACGGAATGAAAAATTCGTCACTTGCACACACATAAAAAAGGGCAAAACTTTTGAACAGTCAGAAAAAATTGTTCCTCTACCGGCCACATTCCATGTAATACAAGAATTAAACATCACCATCGGAATAGCATGCAAGCATTGCCACAAAATTACATGCAGTATATACATCGAAGAAACAAGTCACAACCTGTACACTCGCCATTTACTTACTTTATATCACACTAGAATGCCCGCGCTGTCAAAAATGACAGGGATGCATTTGTGATGACCCGTCGTCATTGTTCATACTTCCTTAATTAACTAATGTCTTTTTCGAGAATAGGTTACAAAGGCCAACTAAAATTGATATAAGAGCTGAGTGCTCGGTGTCAAATGATCAACAGCGACAGCAACATGGTGTCCAGCGATTGGGACTCCTAAAATTTCCTGAGTTTTTTCTGAGTTCTCCCTGATTTTTGTTAAATCTCCCTGAGTGTCATACTGTCCATTTTTCTCTCAAATAATGTGATTACCAATGAGTTATGGGCTGAATGGGACTGAAAATGTTACAATTCATCCCCACTATAATAGGATTTGCTGCAAAATAGAGCTAGACAGTCGTCCACCTTTCCGCGGCACTGCAGAACAAAAATTAATAATCCCCATAGGGCTCAGGCTCTGGGGGAACAAAGCATTCATAGAGATAACTCCACAAAATGGTCACCATCCACGGCCCCGCAGAAATTCCCCGAGTATTTTGATACCTGGTCCCTTTTTTCCTGACTTTTCTAAGTTTTCTCTGAGTGATTTTCTTCCCCTGAGTTTCCCCTGTTCTCCCTGTTTTTCCAGACTGCTAGACACCCTGAGTTTAGTAGAACAATCGTCCCAAACCTTAGACCAGGTGCAAAAAACTTTTACATTAGCAAGCAGCAGAGCATGGTTCAATTAAAATACATAGTTCCCCGTAGCGTATCCATGATACTGACCGATGAGCCTTCAGTACATCTGCTTTTTCTCCTAAAGCTCGGCTTGAAAAGAAAATTCATTGTCAATAGATGACAAAAAGCAGAAAAAATGTGTCTCCAGCTCTGTGAAAAATCATAGCTTCGTTTCTGCTCTATGGATCAGCTACGGTACAGAATTTTTACGTGGTGAACTGGGAACAAACACACAGTTTGCTCGCCTTGAAAACGACTTTCGTTTAGACTGTCGAAAGCTCGGCCAAATATATATTAAAATCCAGTTGAAACGCTTTATAAACCTTTCGAAAAGTTTGTTTCTATGTATGTAGAAAGTGCTAAACATCAGATGCCACAACTGCGCTAAGAGAAACTGAAAATATCTCCATAGTTTCACTGTCAAGAGTTCGTTCAAGGAGGAAATGTATTCAAATACAAAGGGTATATACAGGCAGCAGATTCTCTTCTACGCAGGTTTGATTGAATCCCAAGGAATATTTATTGTTCGTTATTTTCTTGTTTGTCTTTTCTAGTTTTCTGATAATTTTCTTCTGCTCTGCAGAAAGGTGCTCAAAGATGTCAGTTAA
>LQNS02278163.1:15929241-15940837 GCA_001587735.2 Parhyale hawaiensis
AGAGATCTTCTGAACACGCGGGGAGGAGTTGTCGTACCGGTAACATTCTTGCCCATCCTCCATTTTCATCCGTGCGACAGCACGCTGAGGTTTGCGGCTCCAGAGTCCGTTTAGAAAACTTCGAGACGCTTACTACGTGCGATAGCTCGATCTGACCTTAAGGTAGTTGAATCACTTTATATTTTTAGACTGAAACCAATTTTAAATGACCAGAACAGTGCTCATCCTCTTTTTATAGTTAGGAGTTAGTTTTTTTTGTGACGTATGGATTTGTAAGTAGCTTTATGCATTTGATTTTCATTTGGAATATCCTTCTCTTTACAGAAGTACTGATGATGGGCGAAGCCCGAAAGGTTTGCATTTTTTAATTCGACTTTCTTCTTATTTTAATGGTGTTGAACATTAGTAAATATGACTTTATTTTCTATAGTTCTGGCCCTTATCTTTATATTAAGACTGCGTAATAAAGCAGACTGTCAATTCTGTGATAACAAGTGTGCCACGAGCACCATCAAAGGCTCCATGGCACCCTGATACTATAATCCTCTCATAGGAAGAGATGCAACATATGTACTTGCTGTTTTCCATACAGTGCAGAAGCTCCAAGGTTACCATAAATGGTTAACCCATCCGTACTAGAAATTCCGAGCAGTCCATCAAGGTGTTGTACTTTCCACTCAAGTATATTTTACCTCAAATTTCCAAGTGCAGATGTCGCCAGGAGGATCAGGAATCTGAGAAGGTTTCTGGAACCGCACGGAACCTTCGGATGGGACGGTTTGTACGTTGTCACTGCACGGCATGGCCTCAGTCACAGCTGCAAGAACATAATAAATTAGAACACTCTGAGAGCGCATACCTCCGGTAGCAAGAAAATTCAAATTGGCTCTGAAACCATAATTTTCTTTGTATATACTCCAAAATCTAATCATTTGTGCCTTTTGATAGTAATAACAGCTTGTACAATTTTCTTGAAGATCCGTTAATAACTTTTTGAGTTATACTGCTAACAAACGTTATGACAAACATTAGTCAAACATGCAAACAAACAAACAGATCTGCACTAAAATACAATTAATTATGTCGTGCAACATTACTAACAACCCATGTAAATTTCATAACGATCCATTCAATATTTTTTGAGTTATTGTGCTAAAAAGCATAAAATTAAAAGCAGTGACAAACGAATAAACGACCCAACCGATCATTGCCAAAATTTGATCTATAACTTTTTGTTATATACCTAAAAACTCATGTTAATTTCATCAAAATCCATCCATAACTCTCTGAGTTATGGCATTGAGAATAATGAGGCAGACAAACAAACGGATGGACATATCTTCACCAAAAGTTAATGATCTGTTCCTCTTGACATACCTAACAATCCCTCTAAATTTCATCCAAATCGGTTCATAACTTTTGAGTTATCTTGGTGACAGACAGGCAAACAAACAAACAGACAGACAAAGAGACAGCCAGACAAACACGAAGAAAACATAACCTCCTTGGCGGAGGTAATTATGTAACACATCATAGCTTGACCTCATAATTCTGCTTGTTTGTCTGATCGTTTCTTAGGACGACTGTTACGATATCTACAGTAGGGAGGGGAAACTGGGATATCCTTGTTTCAGGAGAGAACAATTGGTGTCAAGTTTTAAAAGTTTTGAGCTTCTTCTCGCAGGTTATAGGCAGAAAATGGGACCTGGAATATATTTTCGCGCTTCATATGCTTGATAACATCATTGCAACGAAATGTTTCTGCTAGGTAGAATTTTCGCATATTGTAGCTAGTTTTTAGGTATTTAGACAATTACCGCGCAGTAAAACGTTAACGTATATACATAATTACTGTAGGTTGGCTAAAATCGAAGAGTTAGCTCTAATTCAATAGCAGCTTCTAGGGCTCTTGACGTTAGATGTATATTCATCATTAGTTGTTTGCACAGCAACTCGTACATTTTACGTGCTTGTACACATACGTAGAGGACAAAATATCGTAGCTGACACTTTCTAACCACAGGTACAGTTTCTGCGCTGTCAAGTATATAGCGCGTGTCTGTTGCCTTTGGTTCTTAACATGAATAGTATAAAACAAATATACGATAGTCGAAAAATTTGATAAAAATCTTAACGTAGTAAACTTTCGTTTTAATCATTCCTTTACATCCTAGCATTTTATTCGATTTTCTGATGATGGGAATCTGATATTTCCCGAAACGTTAAGATTTCTATCAAATTTGTCGACTATCGTATATTTGTTTTATAATATTAGCTCTAGTTGAATAGTATAATGACAAGTGGATGGCTCGGGCATGCTTGGTATTCAAATTTAAGCATAGGCTACTAGTCATAAGGTTTTCTTTCCTTCTATTATGAGGCTTCAGCGCAAGACTTAGGGCAGCAGTACTCACGAGTCGGTCTGTCGGCGCGGAGGGACGGCCAGTTCGAGAGGCTAGGCTCGTTTCCCGGGTTGAAATTCCCTAGAGTTTCTCCTTGAAAAGACTGCAAGAGGCCGGCCTGGGCGCCATGTTCGCCCAAGATCTAGAAAAAGAAGGAATAAATATAGAACTAGCGGGTTCACGGAATATTCTTGTACGTTTTTCCTAACGAGATGCTGACTTGTCATGCTTGCCGATGATCGAGAATTATTATTATTATTTACTACATTGCGTAATAAAAAAAATGAATATGCCAATGAGGGTTTTTCTTGGCACTTAGTTTACTTTGTGTTATACTTGACGTTGCAGAACGTAGGGGACGTCGCTGTATTGTGAGTTAAATGAAGGCAGCAGATTTTTTTCCAAAATAAGAATGCCAGAATGGTTCCAAATGAGAATCTGTCTGAAATTTTGCATTTTTTTGAAAGAGTCAGCAGTATAAAGAATGTCCCACTTGAGAATCTTAGCAGGAACCTGAGATAGAGAATATAAACAAAGACTGAAACTGCAACTAATTGAAAAATGCTTTCTAAATAAGCTAATCATTGTTACGTCACAATTTTTAAAACTATTAACTTTGCATATCAATCAATCCTAATTCAGGTCGTTAGCTTTGATAATCCACCATTTGAGAAACTAATATTAACTAATACAGAAATTTAGTTAGAAAAAGTGTTTTCAGCATGAGAAATGTACCAGTCTATTGGTAATTTAAAGTTCCATTTCAAGACTATTTAATTAATAACTAACGGTTTTACCACTCACCAGAAATGCTGCGGCGCAAGCTAACCAGCAAATCATCTTTCACAAGCTGTCGCGTTCGTTCACAGTAACCTGCAATAATGTTCCATAGTTATCTCAGGAAATGAATGAAAAAATAGTTATCTCAGGAAATGAATAAAAAANNCTCAGAAAATGAATAAAAAAATAGTTATCTCAGGAAATGAATAAAAAATAGGTATCTCAGGAAATGAATAAAAAAATAGTTATCTCAGGAAATGAATAAAAAATAGTTATCTCAGGAAATGAATAAAAAATAGTTATCTCAGGAAATGGATAAAAAATAGTTATCTCAGGAAATGAATAAAAAAATAGTTATCTCAGGAAATGAATAAAAAAATAGGTATCTCAGGAAATGAATAAAAAAATAGTTATCTCAGGAAATGAAAAAAAAAATAGTTATCCCAGGAAATGAATAAAAAATAGTTATCTCAGGAAATGAATAAAAAAATAGTTATCCCAGGGAATGAATAAAAAAATAGTTATCTCAGGTAATGAATAAAAAAATAGTTATCTCAGGAAATTAATAAAAAAGCAAACTAGAGCACTCTGAGAGCGCATAACTCCGCCAAGCGAGGCGACGGTAGCAAAAAATTCAAATTAGCTTTGAAACCATAATAATTTTCTTTGTTTAAACTCTAAAATCTAATCATTTGTGCCTTTTGATGTAATAACCGCTTGTGCAATTTTATTGAAGATCCGTTCATAACTTTTTGAGTTATACTGCTAACAAACATTGTGACAAACATTAGTCAAACACACAAACGAACTAACTGATCTGCACCAAAATTTAATCATTTACGTTTTTTAATATTACTAACAACCCCTATAAATTTCATAAAGATCTATTCATTATTTTTTCAGCCATTGTGCTAACAAGCATAAAATTAAAAACAGTAACAAACGAACGGATCATTACCAAAATTTGGTCATTTACTCTTTGCTACATACCTGACAACTCATATTAATTTCATCAAAATCGATCCATAACTTTTTGAGTTATGGCATTGAGAAAAATGAGGCAGACAGACAAACAAACAAACGGTTGGACATATCTTCACCAAAACTAAATCATCTGTTCCTGTAACAATTCCTGAAAATTTTGTCCAACTCGGTTCATAACTTTTTGAGTTATCTTGGTGACAGACAGACAAACAAAGAGACAGACACGATGAAAACATAACCTCCTTGGCGGAGGTAATAAACAAATAAATATATGATCACCAATCGGAGGGTTTTGCAATTGTAGTCACTGTTATCTACAAAAATAAAAAATTTTGGTCATTAGCGAGAGTGATGAATAAGGTATTCACCATTATCTTAAGAGATGACAAAATTAATCACCACCTAGAGTGCTGATTAAAGTATTCACTATTTCCTCAAAAGATTAGATGAAATATTTTTGCCGCAAACTATAATCATGAAAATTCCCTATTAATGTAATACACCAAACGATATGGACACAAACTATAATAAAAAAACATTTCGTTTTAATAAAATACGCCTGAAGAACTTTTCATAAACTGTAATAATGAATGAAATTTTCACTGTTATTGCACAAATCAATCACTCGTTATAAAGTTTTCATATGCTATAATAACCAATAATAATGTCACTGTTGCATAAAAAATTAATAAATCATGGAGCAAAGGCTTAGGTTACCAACTATAACAGTTATAAATTTGTAGCAATAAAAATATTCACTCTTAATAAAATGCCCCAAAAGATTGGTGATCTTAAAATAAAATCCTTAATGAAGTAGTCGCTGCTACCTCATAAATCGCGCAATACTTTTGGTTACATGCAATCGTAGTCGACAAAGTACTTTGTTTTTAACCCCGTGTAGTTCATAAAAACTACAGTATTTATTCACAAGTAGTCTACTAATAAATTAAGTATGCACTTTTGCTCGATACTTAACATGATTTTACTTGATCACCTACTAATAATATTGAAAGTAGTAGGTACTTTCCTTTCCATCTCATGAAATACGTTAAAAAAATTGATCACTAAATCATAGAAATCAACGAGGTATTCACTATTATTTAATATGCTGCTGCAAAAGATTTTTTTTGTAAAATTCACTGGTAAGACATCATCTAATTTGATAGTTAAAATGTATAATAAATCGTTAGAAAACAAAAATACCATAGCAAAATAATATTAAACAGTAAAAGTGCAATTGATTAACAAACGACAATAATGAAGAGTGCACTCAATATTCTAAAAAAGGGAGAAATTCAGAAGAAAATTTTCACTGAGCTTCGGTAAAAACAAAGAAAGTACGTATTAAAACAAAACCCCGTTGGATGTAAATTTAAAGTTTGATTCAGACTGGATTCTCAAAAGATTTCTTTCATCAATAGGTTGCACCCATTAAAAATACCTGAGAACTACCTGGCGAAGTACTGTGTGAAAACTCAAGCACATTTCATAGTGCTCTGAGTAACAGTATGTATATGCACGTCTGTGTATCACTTCTTCGATCTCTTCCAGCTACTTGTGCATAGCCCACCTCAAGTGATTCCTAACTTTTTTCTCGCTCCCTCTTCTTTCAAATGCTGACCCCTCCTTGCACCTGTATTCAGAATTGATGCAAAGAAATACTGATCTCTTGAATTAGGGATTCATCTATCTCATTTCGCTTGATCTTGAGCTTAATAAATTAATTAATAGTTCGCAAGAAAATACGGCATCGGAAAGCTCAGATCGGTCTCACTCACCAGTAAGTAAACGAAACCCAAAAATACACATGTTAGCTAGAGCTTGTACTATTATACTAGCAAAATTGAACATATGCATACTAGTATGCTGTAATGCCATCGATAAACTTTAACTACTGTCACAATTACTAGGAAATTAGATGGCACTACTGGCAAGCCTCTCCTCCAACAGTCGCAAGCTCTTAACGGCCAAAGCTTCCTAGGCCATCTTAACCATCTTCTCACTTCCGCTCCACTTAAATCTTGAAACTTCGCATAGCAGCGGCTATCGATCATGCTTGCGTGCATTCTTGATTATCTCTTTGGCTGAGGTTCTTCTACCCCTTCTTTTTTCTTTCTTCTTCCATTTTTCTCTTCTAGTTTCCCCAGCCATCTATATCCTACCTACCAATAGCTCATAGAGGGCCGGGTGTAAGTTCTGGTGTCTCTTTGGGAATGGGCCTATTGGTTCGTCTATTGCCGCCTATCTAATCTAATCTAAAAAGTGCTATTTCTGGTTAAGACCTGTTTATACTTTAGAAGCATAAAAGTTTTTATCCTAACATATTTTATTAAAATTAAAAACTTACACTGTTTAGTTCTGTAATGCTCATCATCAGTCTGAATATGCCAATATGTATGTACATGAAGAATGGCGTTTTCTACTTTCATAGTACTCATTTTTCATTTTAGGGGTTCCAAACCAATACCAGTTCACACTGAGTGCTGACGGTGTACTACCACGACGGACGGGAACTACGGGAACTACACTGCACTTACTTCCCGTATCAATACATTCTATTCTTCGTGAAGACTACGCAGAAGCTTATAAACGAGCTTGTTAACAGCCATTAAATAAGTATCTTTCAATAAATATTATTTAGTATTATTATTAAACTTTGTGTGCTAATGCTTCAGAAACCGTTGATAAATACGAGAAAAATAATTCACATCTTCACAGGACTCATGTTTTAATTTCGTGTATGAATTTACTGATTTTCAAAAGCCAAGCTAACTAATATTCATCTAGAACTGTTACGAGTTTTCAGTTTCTTTATTTACAGTTTTCTGAACTCACCGACTTTTGGCGTCTCCCTTTGGCTCTGAATTTTCACTAGCGACACGTTCGTTCAAACGCACGCAACGACACACTCTGACGATAGAACGAGAGTGAACTCTTTTGCATTTATCGTTAAATATATAGCGTATTGCTCTGACATGTGTTATCGTCCTGACACACATGTGGATGGCAGATGTGTCTAGTATTTTTTTTTTACTAAAACCCTTTGCTATACTGTGAATGCTGTGCTGGGAAGCATTGAAACAGCGTTTTCTTGCAACTATTAAGTAGAATGATCCAATATACGAGTTTTTAACTGGTTGGGGATTAATGTAAAGCTGTGTATACATATAGCACGTGGTGTATCGTAGCGACCACCTGTTAACCCAGCTATTCGTTCCTGTTGCTAGAAAATAGTACACAGTTCACTTATGGCTTCTTGAATAGCCTTTTCATTATCAATAGCCTTTTCAGGATCGAGGCTGTAGAATGAATGATGGTTGAATATTACTCGCTGCCCAAATAATTCTTAACTTGCGTATGGACTGGAGTGAAATTACTGTTTTTGGTGTTATCATTCTTGACTTAGTTCTTCAGCTTTATACCGTATCCGTGATACGGAAGATGAATCTGACCTCAGCTGCGTGAACGCGCACGTAAAATTTAAAGGTGATATGGGAAATACAATTGGGCTATGTCACATATATGTTTCCCTTGCGCAGAGGCAGAGTGTTGAATATACCTACCTTTCAAAACAAAGATTGTGATGATGGTGACCTGTACGGGCAGGGTTACCGGTGCTACACCGGTGACCCAGCCAGTCGCAACCCGTGTCGCAATCATAGCTTAAATGACGACTGCGACACGGGTTACGGTGATGGAGGCCAGCGACCACAAAGGTCTATTTCGAATATAAGGAGCAGTAAAGTCATTCAAATAAACAGCATATAAACTCTGTACGCTAGAATAAGTAAATCAGATCAGTTAGTTGGAATTACTGTATATTGACATAATTTCAATTAAAACAAAATTCTGTTGTTAAGCTTACACCTCTCGTCACCAAATGGCGCTCTCACAATCACTTTTTTGGGTTTCGGTAACCCTTTAATACAGGTTGCGGCAGCCCGGTTTCGCCGTAATTGCGACACACCCCAGGAGAGAACGGGAACAAATTACGCGTTTTCTATGGCCAGCTAAATATAACACCTGACTTTTGTGAAAGAACAGAAGTTGGTGATCCAATGGGTTACAGGCAGTTTAGTATAACGAAAAACTAGATATATGCTTATTACCTTGGAACTTTCAGGTGTCCTACCTGAAAGGCCGCGAGACCGTGAAAGTTTTACAGGTGTAGCTGGTAATGATGATAATAAACACGATGATCATAATAATGTTCGAAATAAGAACAACAACAACAATAAAACTATTATTGAACGATGCTTGATTAAATGAAGGAAAGTTACAGGAAACGTACACAATATGATGGAATAAAATGCTAATGCTTTTCAAGTTTCACCCAATGGTAGTACCAAACCACATCAGCATGGCTCCATTAAGTCTTAACAGCGGGGGACTTCAAGTTAGCAGATCAGTAACTCAGGCACCCACCTCGAGGATTGAAGAGTCCAGAAGTTCTCAAAAACTTGTAGAATTAGCATTATTCGAAACTTGATCAAGTACTCACTTCAGGTATTGAAAGGGTGAAGTAGAAAATATGTGCTTCGCTAAAGTGAATGTTAACCCGGTGGAACTATCGTCTCTCACGACGATTTTGCGTTCACGTAAGCTGTCCTGCGCGCGTAAACACTAAATTAAACACTACCTAGGAAAACCTAACCTAGCCTAACCTCCTTACCTAACCTTCTAACCTAACCTAACCTTACCTAACCCAACCTAACCTAACCAAACCCAACCTAACCCAATCTAACCTTTCTAACTTTACCTAACCTTACCTAACGTTACTTAACGTTATCTAACGTTACCTAATGTTACCTAACGTTACCTAACGTTACCCAACATTACCTATCCTAACCTAACCCAACTTAATCAGCGATACAGCGAGCAGCGCGGCGCACCAACTTGAACGCCGCTCCCGCGCACACGATCTGCGTACACAAACACGCACACAAATCGTCGTGAGAGACGATAGCGCAACCCGGTGAAAAAAAAAAAAAAAATGATGAAAATAATGGACGGATACTCTCTGTTACTAGGTATAAAGTTAGGGTGATGAAGGGAGATGTTGAAGTTAATTTTCTAAATTTCTGTTGTACAATTTGATATAAGACGAAGTTTCTTTGATAACATTCGGCAAGTGATGGAAGTGTTAAGAAAAAATGTTTTAAATTAAAACGTGAAACTTATAGCAATACAAAAATTGTGGTTAATATTTTTATATTCATAGAAATTTAAAAGACGTTTTGCTGCGTCCCTAGATCTAAAATACCTAAAATATCATATTTTGGATTTACTGTATGTAACCATAAGAAATGGCATAACCTCGTGAAAATTCTTGGCAACCTGCTATTAATAAAACAAATATTATGGATCATACACCAGTTTACCATTAACGGTATTGCAAGAAACAAGATAGCTCCACGTAAGAGAATAAAAGAAAATTAAATCCTGGAAGGTAGAAAGGAACAGGAGATGATGACGAAAAGTGGGAAACCGGAAGACTAGAAAGAGGGAACAACCGTGGAAAGAATGGAAGAGAAATATGAGGAAGAAAAATGAGGAAGCAAAGAAAGCTGGCGAAAAAGGAAAAAAAAACTTGGATAATGGTGAGAGAAAGCACTAGCGGAAGAGAGAAAAAAAAAAACCAGAGAAGGTAGGTAAGAAAAAAAAAAAAAGATAATGACATAGAAATAAACGGAAGGACCAATCAGATGATAGAGGTACAATGGTTCCGGCTTTTGGGAGTTTACCAAATTTTCTGCTTCTGAATATTTACTCCGCCTAAGGTCCTAGATCTCCGTTTCTCTTATATTGTTGAGAAAAACTGCCTGTTGCGAGTTTACGTTCTACAAAACTATATAGTGTAAAGCTACATAAATAATGTTTTAGATGGCTTTCAGTAGTATTAATAGTTGATGTGGACTCTTTTAGTCTTCATACTGTATTCTTCCAGAATGTTATTTATCACATCATGCACCAATAATGCCGAAGTGAAAAAGACGATTTATGTATTTTCACTTCTGGCATGAATTCAAATCGGTCAGTGGTGTGATGCACGGTGACGTTCCCAAGGCTTTTGAGAACATCAGAACTAATGTAGTCTTACTGAAATATATATCTGAAAGAAATGCATCGTCAGTTTATTTACCCACGGCGGTGCAGTGCGGCCGTTGGTTTTCAGGATGAAATTCTGAAGACTCATTGACATGAGATTTTTAGTAGCACATCTTTCATATTTTCCTAATGGTTCAACCGCAAACTGCCCATTTTTTCAGTGACATGTATATTTTATGAATCAGAAGACCTCTCGTCAGAAACCGCTTCTGCAGCTGGATTTAGGAATTTGTGCCCTGATACAGTTTTTCAAATTCAAGGTATTGGTGATCACAAGAGCTGGGCACTTGCAGCCATGCGTTAAGAATAGAAAAAGGCCGGAGACTGGATACTTCTTGTTTTTTTTCACTCTTTATACTAGTGGTGCCCAGTGCCGGCTTCTTGCGATGTGGATCAATGGTAACGATGCATGGATGTCTGGCGTTCATGCTGAGACCAAGTAAGGCAGTCTTTGGAGTTCTTTTTTAATGATTACCTCCACCAAGGAGGTTATTATCACCCGCGAACGAAATGAGATAGGTGATAATGTTTTCATTGAAGATTCTAGTATCTGTAAATATATTTGTCTGTCCACCCAGAAAGTGGTCGAAGGAGTTGAGCAATGCTCATATTTTTTGTATGGAGGTTGGTGCGCTGACCTAGATGTGACACGTGCCAAAAAACTAGGCCTAGCTGGCCATAAAAAATGATGGCGTTGAATTTGCCTCCACCGCGGCAGATTGTTTTACGTCACGAGGCATTCTATTTTATCTCTATCTCTATCTATCTCTATCTTTCCTCGGAGGGGCTGTGCCTTAACCTTGTTGGAAACACCATCCATATGAGAAACTAAGGTTTGCTGGCCATCAAAAATGACTTCGTTGAATTTGCCCCCACCGCAGGTGATAGTCTCACGCCGCTTCTATCTGTCTGTTTGTGTGTCTAATTGTATGTCTGTCACCAACATGACTCAAAAAGTTATGGACAGATTTTGACGAAATTTACTGGGATTGTTAGGTACGTTAGGAGGAACATATTAATTTTTTCTTGAAGATCCGTTATCCGTTTGTTTGGCTGCCTCATTTTTCTCAATGCCATCACTGAAAGGTTATGAACGGATTTTCATGAAATTTCCTTGAGTTGCTAGGTGTATCACGAGGAGTAAATGACCAAATTTTTGTGATGATCTATTTGATCGTTCGTTAGTTTGTCACTGTTTTCAGTATTATGCTTGTTAACACAATAATTAAAAAAATTGAATGGATCTTTATGAAATTCATAGGAGTTGTTTGCAATGTCAAAAGACATAGATGATTGAGTTTTAGTGATGATCAGTGGGTCCG
>LQNS02278163.1:15941071-15955700 GCA_001587735.2 Parhyale hawaiensis
GTTTGTCACTGTTTTCAGTATTATGCTTGTTAACACAATAATTAAAAAAATTGAATGGATCTTTATGAAATTCATAGGAGTTGTTTGCAATGTCAAAAGACATAGATGATTGAGTTTTAGTGATGATCAGTGGGTCCGTTTGTGAGTTTGACTAATGTTTGTCAGAAACTTTGATAACAGCATAACAAAAAATTATGAACAAATCTTTAAAAAAAAAAAATTACTGAAGCTGTTAACACTGTTGAATGGCACAAATGATTAGATTTTGGTGTTGATACAAAGAAAATGGTCTCAGAACCAAATTAAATTTTTAGTAACAGCTACTTTGCTTAGAGGAGGTATGCTCTAAATATTTATGATTATTTTCCGATTATCGAGGGACAGCAACAGTGTTATAGGGCATCGATTTCTACGAGTCTAACAATGTCTCGCTTTCTGGGAGTGTACAAAGGTCTCGATTTTAGAAGCTGTCGAGCCTCTTAAAGTCTTAGCTTTTGGAACTGAACCAAGGTTTCGGTATTTCGGAGCTCTGTCCATTTTATCAAGGTTGTTTGGGCGTGGTGAAATTCCTCTACAGCGTTGCCAATTTAATGGCCATTTCTGAGATTTCACTATATGGAGGTAGTATGCGGGGTTAAGAAATGGAACTAAAATAATCTCAGAAATACCCACACAATTGGTATCGCTGTAGAGGAATTTCCCTACGCCCAAACTGCCTAGATAAGAATGGGCAGAGCACAACATCATAACGTGTGTTATCCAGGCAGATGCTTCTGATCTTCTCTTTACGTGGACACTTCATAGCACAGACTTAAGATAATCTACTACGATAAGGGAATGACTGAAGTGTGTTCTGGATAAGTTGATATCACTGAATTGTATCTATGCATCGTCACTGCATAATGCTTAAGTTCAGATGCCTCACATCTATTGATATTATCAGACGCATGTGTTGTACAGGCTGATGCCCAAATATTTATGTATCATTACTGTTTAATGTTTGAACTTATACCAACCTCTAGAAAGTGTCATTGTGGCATTTGAACAATATGCATCCTAGACAGATATGAATAAATTTAATTTTTTTCATAGTGGCTCATACTTGTTAGAGTTTAAGAGCAGCTCCTGAGACCCCACACCTTCCTAACCTTGATAGTCTTCGGACGAGATCCAGGTGATGTTGTTCACGCCAACTCACGTGTGAAGAGGCACGATGCTGATTTTCTTTGGTTGAGTCACAGCAAGCGTCCAGAGGGAGAGCCAGCAGTAAACCATCTCTATAGTGAAGGTAACTGCTGGTACATTTCACATAATTTTAAAAGAGAATCCAACAAAAAATTTAAAAATTTTGCAACTTTCCCATCAGTGGCACTTCGAATGTTAAAAAGCCTCGCTTTCTTCACTGCGCAACTGATAGACTCAGTAAGGAAGAGTCAAATATAACTTGCCCAATAAGATGACAGTGAATTTTATTTTAACTCGCACATCGCTGTTGCATGCAACCCGACTTCAGATACAATCCAGGAAACAAAGTGGTCATAGGTACCGAACTGGAAAAGTTATACCTAGGTACTATTCCGTACGCTTTCGGGCTCACCGGGACGCTAATCGTAATCTAGATTTGGATTAAGTGCCTTAAAGAAAGTTTTTAAACTTTTTTCAGTATTATCTAAGTTCAATCTGATTGAAAAGTAGAACTAACGTGTGGCTGAATTTGCCTGCTCGTAACCGAGTTCTAGTTTAGAAAGTGCTCAAATCTTCTTGGCAAAGAGACGCTCTTTAAGAGCACCTCATAAAAACCAGGAACAAGATAAATATTATATATACTGTAGGTGTCGACAAATTTCATTAAAAACTTAACATCTCGGGAAATTGATTCCCATCCTTAGAAATTCAAAAATTATAACCTACAATGCATAACTCAAATGAATTTTATATTTTGCATGAACTAAGTTTGGACATGTGTTAGCTGTGGCGGACCTAAATGGCAAATGATTACCGTGCGCATATTGAGGGTCTTTATATAACCGTCGGACGGTATGGGAAGCGGAGGGAACCGGGCAAGTACAGTCGGGACCCACAGCTAACACATGTCCAAACTTAGTTCGTGCAAAATATAAAATTCTTTTTAGTTATTCTTTGTAGGTTATAATTTTTGAATTTCTAAGGATGGGAATAAATTTCCCGGAATGTTAAGTTTTGAACGAATTTGTCGACACCTGCAGTATATTTATCTTATGATATTAACCTTAGTTCAGTACAGGAATAAGATTATAAACTCGGTGGGCCTCAACAAATATGCCTTCGAACGAGGCATCATCCAGCCTAAATTCTGACGTTTTATGTAATATCGACGTTATAATAAACACAAGTACATATATCGGACTGGGCAATAATACCTTCTAATAACTTTCAATCCTGCACCGTACTCAGTTTCATGGCTTCATGCAGTCAGTACAAATGGATAGACAACTATAGAGAAGCAGTCTGACTTACTTCGTTAAGATGCGGCGTATCACCCTCTAAGGTATCAGCGCCAAGTACTGAAGAGCGCATAGACCCGTCAAGCAAAGCAACGTTGACGGAAAATTCAAGCTAGTTCTGTACCCACGTTTTTTTTTTTCATCGTCACCAAAATTTGGTCCTTTGTGCCTCTGAACACATAAAACAATTCCTGCATTTTTCTTCAATTGCTATACGTAACTGTTGGAGTAATGTTCCGCCTAACTCTAAGACAAACTTATAGTGAAACAAACGAACGAATCGATCGTCACCAAATTTGGTCATGATTTTGTGCCCCGAGATTTTTAAAAACTCCTAGATATTTCATGGATATTTGTTCATAACTTTCTGAGTTATCTTAAGGACAAAATAAAAACAAAAACAGGGACACATAGACCAACAGATCATCAACATAATTTGCTCAGTTGCTTCTTCTAAAATTTTTCGTTTTTTTTTGAAGATCTTTTAAAAACTGTTTGAGTTATGTTACAAAGAAATAATAGCCAGATAAACATGCAAATAAATGGTTGAACGAATCTTCACTAAAAAGACCAGTAACCCTGATGTTCAAGTATTAGAAGTAACTGATAACTACCTAATGAATTTTGAATTCACACAATTAAGCATTGAATTAGCCATCGATGAAANTAGTTTGTCACTGTTTTCAGTATTATGCTTGTTAACACAATAATTAAAAAAATTGAATGGATCTTTATGAAATTCATAGGAGTTGTTTGCAATGTCAAAAGACATAGATGATTGAGTTTTAGTGATGATCAGTGGGTCCGTTTATGAGTTTGACTAATGTTTGTCAGAAACTTTGATAACAGCATAACAAAAAATTATGAACAAATCTTAAAAAAAAAAAAAATTACTGAAGCTGTTAACACTGTTGAATGGCACAAATGATTAGATTTTGGTGTTGATACAAAGAAAATGGTCTCAGAACCAAATTAATTTTTTAGTAACAGTTGCTTTGCTGAGAGGAGGTATGCTCTAAATATTCATGATTATTTTCCGATTATCGAGAGACTGCAACAATGTTCTTGGGCATCGGTTTCTACGAGTCTAACAATGTCTCGCTTTCTGGGAGTGTACAAAGGTCTCGGTTTTAGAAGCTGTCGAGCCTCTTAAAGTCTTAGCTTTTGGAACTGAACCAAGGTTTCGATATTTCGGAGCTCTGTCCATTTTATCAAGGTTGTTTGGAAATTCCTCTACAGCGTTGCCAATTTAATGGCCATTTCTGAGATTTCACTATATGGAGGTAGTATGCGGGGTTAAGAAATGGAACTAAAATAATCTCAGAAATACCCATGCAATTGGTATCGCTGTAGAGGAATTTCCCTACGCCCAAACTGCCTAGATAAGAATGGGCAGAGCACAACATCATAACGTGTTTTATCCAGGCAGATGCTCCTGATTTTCTCTTTACGTGGACACTTCATAGCACAGACTTAAGATAATCTACTACGATAAGGGAATGACTGAAGTGTGTTCTGAATAAGTTGATATCACTGAATTGTATCTATGCATCGTCACTGCATAATGCCCAAGTTCAGATGCTTCACATCTATTGCCATTATCAGACGCATGTGTCGTACAGGTTGATGCCCTTATATTTATGTATCATTACTGTTTAATGTTTGAACTTATGCCAACCTCTAGAAAGTGTCATTGTGGCATTTGAACAATATGCATCCTAGACAGATATGAATAAATTTAATTTTTTTCATAGTGGCTTAAAATTGTTAGAGTTTAAGAGCAGCTCTTGAGACCCCACGCCTACCTTACCTTCATAGTCTTCGGACGATATCCAGGTGACGTTGTTCACGCCAACCCACGTGTGAAGAGGCACGATGCTGATTTTCTTTGGTTGGGTCACTGCTAGCGTTCAGAGGGAGAGCCAGCAGTAAATCTTCTCTATAGGGAAGGTAACTGCTGGTATATTTCACATAATTTCAAAAGAGTATACGACAAAAAAATTAAAAAATTCTACAACATTCCTATCAGTGACATTTCGAATGCAAAAAGCCTTGCTAACCTCACTGTGAAACTGATAGACACAGTAAGGACGAGTCAAATATGACTTGCCTAATAAGATGATACTGAATTTTATCTTAACTCGTACATCTCTGTTGCATAAAACCCGACTTGAGATACAATCCGGGAAACGTACCCTTCCGGGCTCACCGCGACGCTAATGGTAATCTAGATTTGAATTACGTGCCTTAAAGAAAGTTTTTAAACTTTTTTTCAGTATTATATAAGTTCAATCTGATTGAAAAGTAGAACTAACGTGTGGCTGAATTTGCCTGATCGTAACGAGTTTTAGCTTAGAAAGGGCTCAAATCTTCTTGTCAAAGGGACGCGCTTTAAAAGCACCTAATCAAAACCAGGAATAAGATGAATATGCACACAGAAAAATGGTTCTTTGTCATTAAGAAAAATTATTTAGCTGTACACTACCTTGTCGTTTAAATTTGCGTCAATGCACTTTGTCGTTTGTGAAGAACAACAGATGAACAACAGCGTTGTGATGAACAAAGAGGAACAACAGCGTTGTAATGAACAACAGTGTTGTTTACGATTAATTATTATAACTTAGTAGCTAAAATATTACTTTGTTAGTGATAAGAAACCAGGTGTTTTTTATCGTAAAGAACATACTTTTCTGCGTGTACTGTAGGTGTTGACAATTTCATTAAAACTTAACATTTCGGGAAATTGATTCGTATCCTCAGAAATTCAATATTATAACCTACAAAGGATGACTGAAAAGAATTTTATATTTCGCATGAACTAAATTTGGGCATGTGTTAGCAGTGGGGGACCTAAAAGGCAAATGACTACAGAGCGCAGTGAAGGTCTTTATATAACCGTCGGACCGTATGGGAAGTGGAGAGAAATGGGCTAGTACAGTCGGGACCAACAGCTAACACAAGTCCAAACTTAGTTCGTGCAAATTAACAAATTCTTTTTAGTCATCCTTTGTAGGTTATAAGTTTTCAATTTCTGATGATGAGAATTAAGTTTCCGAAACGCTAAGTTTTCAACGAAATTTGTCGACACCTACAGTACATTTATTTGATGATATTAGCCTTAGTTGAATAGAGGAATAAGATTATAAACTCGGACGGCCTTAACAAATATGCCTTCGAACGAGGCATCACCCAGCCTAAATTCTGACATTTTATGTAATATTGACGCAATTATCAACGCAAGTATAACGGACTGGGTAATAAGACCTTCTAATAACTTTCAATCCTGCACCGTACTCAGTTTCATGGCATCCTGCAGTCAGTACAAATGAATAGACAACTATAGAGAAGCAGTCTGACTTACTTCGTTAAGATGCGGCGTATCCCCCTCGAAAGTATTAGCGCCAAATACTCTAAGAGCGCATAGACCCGTCAAGCAAAGCAACATTGAGGGCAATTTTACTCTAGTCCTGTATCCACGATTTCTTTTAATCATCAACAAAACTTGCTCCTTTGTGCCACTTGACACGTAAAACAATTCCTGTAATTTTCTTCAATAGCTATACGTAACTGTTGGAGTTATGTTCCGACTAACTCTATGACAAACTTATAGTGAAACACACAAACGAACGAATCGATCGTCACCAAATTTGGTCATCATTTTGTGCCCTAACATTTCTAACAATAATTGCTAGATATATATGTCATGAATATTTGTTCAGAATTTTTGAGTTATCTTAAAGCCAAAATAGAAACAAAAGTAGGGACACATAGACCAGCATGTCATCAACATAGTTTGCTCAGTTGTTTCAACTAAAATTTCCCGTTTTTTTAAGATCTTTTAAAAACTGTTTGAGTTATGTTACAAAGAAATAATAGCCAGATAAACATGCAAATAAATGGTTGAACGAATCTTCACCAAAAGTTAGAGATTTGTTCCTCCTCACAATCGTAGCATTTTCTGTAAATTCCATATAGATCCAGCCCTAATTTTTTGAGTTTCTTCGTGATAAAAAGACAAATAAACTGATAGAAAAACTCTCACCAAAAAAATAAAATCTGCATCCACTTTTCATAGCTCATCATTGTTTTTTGTATCTATGGATTTCATAAAAAGTTTTATGTAATAAATATAAATTCGTTTCATTTGAAATATCTTTGTTTTCGCAGAGGTACAGAAAATAGGCGAAGCCCGAAGCGTTTACCTTTTTCATAATTCGACGTCCATCTTTCTTATTTTGATGTGCTTTGATTGAATTAGTAAATATGGTTTTTTAATTATTCTGGCACTTCTCTTATATTTCGCCTGCGTAGTAGAGCAGACTGTCAAATCTTTAGACTAGCGGGACCCGTGGAAATTCCGCAGTTGAATACATAAAGTCTATGCCTACGAAAATGAACGAGGTCACGCCAAGCCCACATTACGCTATTATAATTTACTCGAGCTTAACCTAACGCAGCTTTTCTAACGTAACATACCCTAAGTTAAAGCCAATCCTTAACACTGACGAACGGTCCAACTCATTAATGTCTGTCTACCCTAACATACTAATTATATCGTCTACGCTAACGTAGCTCGTGGGTGACACGTGAAAATTCTACTATTAGTTAACGTTCTCACTTCGTAAAATGTAGCAATCCTAAGATACGCTATTATAACTCGTTTTAGCTTAACCTAGCGCAGCTCTTTTAACCTAACCTATTCCGTAAATAACGCCAGTCAGAGGGCCCCGCCGTCAAAAATGGCGGCAGTAATTTTTTGATTAAGCATTTTATCGTTCTCGTTCCTAGAATAGGTTTTACTCTAAAAAATCCTCATCCCTGCATGAGTGATCTTCCATTAATGAAACGCAAGTAGTACAGCCGTGAGTTTTACGACAGCAAAATATCCCCCCTGCAAGAGAAGGCGTGAATATCAGCTTGGAATTGGGCAAACGTTGAGCAGCACTAAGAAAATATAGTTCAGTCAAAAGAACCCACTAGAAATGCTCTGGGTTTTTCCGTATACTGGATACCAGTCCATAGTTGAACTTCAAGCATCGAAATTTGGCTGCAAGGTAAATTCAGTATGAAAAGGTGTCAGCTCACCGTGAAGCTTCAACTGCTTCTAAAAGATTCAGCTAAATAAAGCATGGCTAAGTGAAATTAATTACGCCAGAAAGGAAGAAAAACTCCAACCAAGATTGAGTCGAACTGCTAAGAAGAAATCCATCTAACACATATACGACACAGCTTATGCGTGAAAGGAACAAAAACTCTATCTAGATACTAGTTGGCCCGCGCTGTCATAAAATAACAGAGAAGAATTTGTGATGACCTTTTCATTGATCATTCATTCGTTATTACAACTGCTAACCTAAGCACCCTGAGAAGAGCGTTTACGGCTTCACAGCCGCTCAGTATCGAAGCTGTTTTTTTTCTCAAATGGAGACAATACATGGCTTATTGCAGATCGATCAACGACGCTCAGAGTAATAGCTCAGATTCGGTATTGTGGATACGGTAGGCTAGCCCTATACAGATCAAATGGTTTCTGCTTAGCGAAAGCTATTTCATCGACTATTAAATTAAATGTGGGAGAATAGCTGAAGAAACGAAATCAACTGTGGGAAGAAACTATGAATCAAGATGAATGAGAGTGCCATTGGAAGTTTCAGATATCATCAGTGCTGCGATTTCAACTTCGGCAATGCAAGAAGTGCATTCAGACATAAGGTCGCCCGATACTTTGCCGTAGATTCGTTGTATGGAGAAGCTAATACTCGTACAAATCAGACTAAGCCTGTGATGTCTTCATTGTTTGAATTTCAACTATCTCTGATTAAGCTACGTTTGCCATCTTCTGCAACCCGGCCTATTTTCTACCTAACAGTTTTCAATGGAACTTGATAGGACGATCAGAGCCTCCAACCAGGGCTAATTTCCGCCTATCTGTTTTGTTAAAGCGTGACAGAAAATGGATAAACCGATAAATAAACAAACAGATAAATACACAGCGGTCTTTATTATATTGTAGATTGCCTTCGACGAATCCCGTCTAACAAAACATGGGGGCGTTCCTCCGTATCCATCCGATGACGCTGCTATGGATGCAGCTGAAGCCTTTTCAGATTCCACAGCACAGCAGCAATGCCCTTCAGTGATATCTCAGACCCGTGTCATCCTAATTGCACGTATCTAATAATGAAGGAACCTGCGCAATTGCAACAGAAAATAGACTATTCATTTATGCCGCCTTCGGAACCGTATCATGCACAGAAAGGTTGAAAAATGCGCTGAGTCAGGCAGTGAATCTTCTACCTAAGACCTGAGAGAAGTTGCAGCTAAAATATGAACTTGACTCCTCCTATTCTTCTGGTCAAGATGGCTGGCCTAATTAAAAACGTCGCGCGTCACAAGCGAAGCGAATATAAGTAGTATACTAGTGGACCCGCGCGAGAAAAAATTCACGCCGTAATCGATATATTTCCTTAATATAGGCCGGTGCAAAATCTTATTTTCTTTGAGTACTTCTTCTTCATCACAGGAAATTTATGATGACTGATGACACTTCTTCATTGATTGTTGATAGAGGAAAATGCTACGACGGCCAACTTAAATTGTTATCGTAAGAGATGCGTGCTTTCTTCTAAGCAGCATACTTCAGTTCGTCTTCAGTACACTTCTTCCCTCCCTTAGATAACGACATGCAAAATATTAACTGTATTCGCAAGCGCTGAAATATCACAGAATTTCATTTCCGCTGCGTATCTAGAATGCACAGTGAATTAGTTTCAGTAGAACAAAATTTTCACTCCCGAAAAGTTGGAATAAAGAATTACTACGTCTACTATACAGGAAAAACTCGGTTCCTCTACGCTTGGCTGATTTGATACAAAATGTGTATCTACATCGTAAACCAAAATACAAAAATAATTTCGATGTAGAGAAAAAGTTATGAATATCGGACTCCACGGGAACGGCACGAGAAGCTGGAAGAGCAAGAACTGCATTCAATGTTAATAGCGATAAGTACTGTACCCCAAATTTAACCTTCTTCTGCAATATGGTTTATTGCCTACTGAATCCCATCAGAAGGGTACAGGATCGCCAGAATTTCCAACGGGGCAAGAAATGGATTCAGATAATAAAGGGGTAAGGATTTCACTGTAGCCTTCTGGAACCTCGTCATTGTTGATTACGAAATTTGCATCCTGGCCTATTTTTCGCTTATTTCCTTAAGAGCGGACACGAAAAAAACAAATATTGGATGAAGGAAGCCTTAGAAGAGAGTAGGACGACGATGCAACGGAGTGCTTAGAGAAGTTGTATATATGTATCTACTTTGAGTGAACTTCAACGTTGAAAAGGAAAGAATTTTTTTCCTATCTATTCTTAAGAGCGTGGCACCGAACATATAAATAAATAAATATATAAACAAAAATATAAATAAATTTATAAGCACACGACGGTGATTCTTAGTGTTAAATTGTGAAAGAAATGAAAAGCGGTAGAGAAAACAAGACTGAAAGGGTCTTCAGGTTTTTGCTTCGCAAGCGACTAAAATTTTTTCAAGAAGCGCTAAAGAAAACAGCTATGGTTGAACTTCGTTCCATCGAAAATCAGAGCTTCTTACATGCTGAATCTCCCCCTATCTTATACTTAAAAACGTAATGTGCAGACACACGTATGGACGTACTTACGTAAGGATGGAGCCTCAAGCAGAATTATTATATAGATATTATCTTGTTGGCGGACGTAAAAGCAGTGTTGTTTAATGCGCAAAATTGCTCTTTGGATTTTCTTATTCTAGTGCAATATCTCTATACTGACGGTATGTAGCGTCAACTAAAAAAAAAATTGGACATCTAGATAGATAACACTCGGCATGTAGTACAAAGAGCTATAAAATAGAATTGCATGTAAAGTCCAGTTGAGTGTATTCACATCTGAATACAACATATGACGTCGTAGGTACGAAAGTATGTATCTCAACTCAGAACAGTTGCATTGCTCACAGAGAGTCCATTTTTATTTTTCATATAAAATGAACATTCAAATGGAAAACATTCTTGGTCTGGCTACACAGTTGTATCAACTAAATTATATAGTACGGAGAAACGTACTGGTGTTACGCCATGTTACTGAATATGCAAACGAGAAGAGTCTGTTTCCGTTCCAGTGACAAACAAAGGTACTGAATAAGCAATGAGATATCGTGTTCAACCAATGCCACCTAGACAATCTTGTTTTCTAGGTGGCCTTGGTTCAACACTCGAAAACCTAAGGACTTTATTTTGTTAACTTTATACCAAGATTTATAGCCGATGAATTCACGGTCTAGTTTCAATTAGACGACCCGTGACCCGTTGGGTCGTCGTTGCGATCGTCTTCGCTTTCGCAAAAAAGCAGGAGTTATTTAGCCGGGCATAGACCACTCGCTATTCGGCCGTCCTCTTCTGCCCGTCAAGGAGCGGCCCGTTCAATTCATCATCAACAGATTCTTAGCTTCTCTAACGAATATTCAAGATCCAGGTTGTAAGCAAAGTCAAATTTTTGTATGTTACGTACATGTATTTCAGTCGAATTGCCCGTGGAACCGATGAATGGAACATATCCGTTCTTGAGGATCAGCTCAGTTTAACTTCTGTATCACAGATACAGTCGAATTAAAGAGCTAATCCATGAAATGAATGCTACTGCAACCCCTCCCCCTCGCTTATAGACACTCCGCTGGTCGCGGAATATAGCATCACTTCCAAAAAACACGGGTGGTGTGCATAACGTCACCTGGACCTAGCCTGAAGACTCTTCAAGGTAATAGTAATTTAAAGTTGCATAGCTTAAAATTGCTTTTTATTCACAAGCTCAAACCTAGCCTAAGTAGTAAAAACAGGTCTTACTTATAAAAATTATTCAGCAGATGCTTCAGTATCGATTATAGACCAAATCCAAACATCGTTAAAAAGTGTAGCTGTAGTGAAATAATTACACTTACTGTATGACTCTGTATTTGTTTTTACCGAACTCAAGATGGCGCAGGTCTCCGAAACGTTTTCTTAAATATGACTATAATAGGGATTTGACATTTGTCTTTCCTCTTAGAAAAAAAGTGTTTACTGACATACAAATTCCGACGATTAACTAGCATGCAGCTGGAGCAGGCCAGAGAAAAATATTTTCCTAACTGAATGTGATCCCAAAATCAACAGTTCCATCAATTTTAAGAAGGACAACAAAATTGCCTCCATAAATTTCCAAAGACAAGGCTCAGAAAATCGCAAGGGTGACTCAAGAGCTAACCTCGGGGTGACGAGAAAGCTTCGAAGAAGCATTAAACAGTAGGAAAGAAGGAAGCTTCGAAGTATTTTAGTACAGTGTCTACTACTCTGCACGAAACACGTTTACACGAGCAAAGAAGATACCGCTGTTGAAGAATGTTCAGTAAACAGGTCGACTTAAATTTGGGTGAAAACATTTTGACAAAGCCAATGAATTTTGGAGAATATTTTGAGCCTAAATGAAACAAAGATAGACATGTTCGGTGTCAGTGATGCGAAGTTATTATATTATAAATAAACACGGAGAAGAAGCTAGTTACCTCTATGCATGATCATTGTGAATGATCCATATAGCAGCAAGAAGATCCAAGAGAAAATCTTGAAGAAAGTTGCTCGGAACCTTAGGTTTGCACCGATTTGGTGGTTCCAACATCACAACAAATGGAAATACAAGAATAAAGTGATGATTAAACCTTTGAACAAGACAAAGATTAACGTTTTATAGAATGGCAATCAAAGTCACAAGAAGTTGATTCTATTGAAACTTTATGGCGACAGCTGTAGGGCAGCTTTCATCAAGACGTTCAAAATGATCGATTGGCTGAAAATAATTTGCCATGAAGAATGAACCCATATAATTTTTGTACGAACTCAGTTAAAACTACACGCATTTGGCACCAATCAATCAGCAAAAAGGGTATACAATTTATTACCATTCACGACTACCTGTTCGGTAAGAAGAAACATTTGTTTCCATGTTTTGTACCGAAACTAGTAAATTCAGTTGTATTTTTTCAGTTGCATTGTATTTTCATATTATTTTCAGTTGTATTTTTCATAAATCTGGAATTTCATTTTGTGTACGTTTCCCTCGTTATTATAGCGTTGATAATTTTTCCAAGTTTCAATGTCCTTATGACGACTCGTTTTTGAGGTATAGTAAAATATACGACATAAACGTCTAGATAACAATGCTGCATTCAGGCACTGTGTGTATAAATATATACGTATGTGTGTGTGAGCATGAGTGTGTTCATTAAGTTTATACGATTTTAGTACTGGGTGAAAATACAAAATACACTACTAGTTACGACGTCGAACGGAATGTAGCGAGAACAGGTAAATTCATCGCTGCGATTACATTGGAAAAATATTCCAGATTGGAAATCAACGCAAGGGAAATTACTTGACTTGTAAATTCACGGCTNTTAGTACTGGGTAAAAATACAAAATACACTACTAGTTACGACGTCGAACGGAATGTAGCGAGAACAGGTAAATTCATCGCTGCGATTACATTGGAAAAATATTCCAGATTGGAAATCAACGCAAGGGAAATTATTTGACTTGTAAATTCACGGCTTTGGAAACTCGTCGCCTAGCAAATTCGTTGTTTCGTAAATTCATCATCGCTTGGTAAATTAATACTTTACCTTGTTAATTGATCGTAGTAAATCCGACAATTAACGTACTATGTGTCTTTTCGGCTTAAACTGCGTCCGAGGAACAATTTTGAAAACTATATATCAAATTCCAATGAGAAACTTCAAATCTCCAAGAATTTATCTTCAAACTCGGAAAAATTTGTTGAGCTAAAAAATAAATGAAATAATAAAACTACATAATTTATTACTAATATATATAATATATAGTCAACATTCAAGCTATGACATTAAAAACAAAAACTAATACGACATATACAGTTAGCTAACACATTGATTGCATCCTGCTTATATACGACATGGAGCTTTAAAAAAGAAAAAGAAAAGGACAAGTAACATGTCTAGGAAAAAGTGGAGATCCTAGTTCACGGCCACCCGCAAGCTGATGGCTAGTCAGTGTCTCACAAATAAAAAAAAAAAAATTGGTTAAGTGAAGACTGCTAAGTTCGTGAATTGTGGATAAAAACAAACTAAAGAGAAAAGAAGGAATTTGTTTGAGATTGAAGTTGATGTAGAAGTAAAAAAAAAACAATTGGAGTACACTGCCGTACCTATTCCAATGAGAATCGTGTTGAACAAATATAAAAATAAGCAAATGAATAGCAAACACTCCATAGTCCGCACAATTGACAGAATAATCCAATATAGATAAAGAGGAATTTGGATAGTTCACAGATAATTGCCTAGTTCCCTCTCTCACAATCTAGACGAAATGCGACTCAGAGCTAACACATGCTCAAACTGCCATAAGATCTTTCAAGTACCCTAGCTTTACAGCCGATTTTGTAATCCTATTTGTTTAAAATATAAGCCTACTGTATCTAGTAACTGTATACATTTATTGTATTCGGCAGAAGAACAAACATAGGTTCGTTTCAGTGATGTTACCCGACTATAAATTCACCGGACCATTAACTTACGAGGGTATGAATTTAGTCGCAATTAATTATATATGTTGATTTTCCTTCAGGAATTAACCCTCCATGAACTTACAGCAATGAATCTATTGAAGATGAATTTACCCGTAATAAATTTGTTCGTGAAGAATAATAACTGCGACAAATTTTCCTACGTAAAGCCCAGTGCTCACGTAACAACTTTCGTTGCCGCTAGCAGCCTAGAGCCAACTCTACCAATTCGACTGCGTTGTTGCAGACGTGACTTCAGCACAACTTCCATCAACATCGTGCACTAATTCTTAAAATATTCGTTGTGGACTTAAGCTGCTTATGATTAGGAGCGATAGTTGAAAGTTCACCATTGCCACCTGCCATGATATAAAAATTGCAGTAGCGTCCACAAGTAAGGTAAAAATGAGAACGTGTTCTACTAAAAGCAAGTGTATCGCTTATGGAACACAGCTGACAAGGAAATCTTTAATGTCCGTTAAATGTTCAATCTCAGATTGAGGATATAATTTTCACATGATCAAAAACACACAAGTTAG
>LQNS02278163.1:15970118-15983227 GCA_001587735.2 Parhyale hawaiensis
AATATATGATAAATATATATTAATAAATTGTGAGTGTCTTAACATATTTATCTGTTTTAGTGTCTATAAAATGAGTAAAGAATATATATTGCAATTTATGAAAGTGTTCAAACATTTTTGTGCAGCCTGTGAATCGATGTTATTAGTTAATATACAGTATTAGTAAATCTTGGCGTACGCATAACTGCCCTCTTCCAGTAATAAAAATACTTTAACATCCCAACATTTTTGGGCATTCAGATGCAATGGCGAATAGTAGCACTGTCCAATATGTGTATCCTGTTATAGAATATATTTTACATCCGCCAAGCAGGTTATGTTTTCACCGGGTCTGTCTGTCTCTTCGTCTGACTGTTTGTCTTTTTGTCTGTCACCAAGATGACTCAAAAGTTATGGATGGATTTTGAAGAAATTTGCAGGGATTGTAAAGTATGTTGAGAGGAACACATGATTAATTTTTGGTGAAGATCCGTTCTTCGGTTTGTTTGTTTGTCTGCCTCATTTTTCTCAATGCCATAACTCTTGAGTTAAGGAGGGATTTTTATGAAATTTATATGAGTTGTTAGGTATATTACAAAGAGTAAATGACCAAATTTTTGTAATAATCTGTTGGTTTGTTCGTATGTTTGTTGCTGTGTTTGATTTTATGTTTGTTACGCAATAACTCAAAAGTTTTGAATGGATCTTTATGAAATTTACAGGAGTTGTTAATAATGTTAAGTGGCAAAAATGGCTAAGTTTTGGTGCAGATCGGTTGTCTCCTTTGTATGTTTTTGATTTATGTTTGTCATAATGTTTTGTTAGCACCAGAACTCAAACAGTTATGAAAGGATCTCGAAAAAATTGCAGAAACTGTTAATAGTATTGAAATGCACATAAGATTAGATTTAGGAGTTGATTAAAAAGAAATCACGGTTCCAGAGCCAATTTGAATTTTTCGTTACCGTTGCTTTACTTGGTGAAGGTATGCACTCTCAGAGCACTCTGGTTTTTATGAATGCATAGAGAAACGATCATTACTCCTTGATAAAAAGAGAGAAACGTTGACGCCAATACAATTTCCTCTGTTTCACCACAATGGGAACGATGCCACTTGATAGTACCCTGACATAGTGAGAAGCGAAAGATGTGATCAGTTCTATAACATATTCATGTATGAATAGAGTCTTTTTTGGAGAACAGCGTCCAGGACAGAGATAAGCCTGAATTCGTTTGATATCAACAAAATGACTTACTATGAAAAGTTGAGATATCAGATTTTAGCTGACTATGTATTGGTATGCAAATAACTTTGCAGTACGTGACATACGCTATCGAGCACAGGGCAGCCCAATAGATTACGTATGATAAGCTATTCATGTGGGACTTGTTTTCGGAAGTGTATGAGCAGTGCGATGGAGTGAATGAAGTGTATGTGCAGGACAATAGTATGTATGAAGTGTAAGAGGTGTGGAATGAAATGTATCAGCAGGGTGTTAGCGTGTACTGAGTGTAAGAACAAAGGAATGAGGTGTATGAACGGACTGGTAGTGTGTGTTATGTGTTTCGAGTAGTGGAATGAAGTGCATGAGCAGGACGATAGTTTGCATGAAGTATCATAACAGAGGAATGAAATCTATGAAGAGTACGGTTGAGCAGCTATGTATTTTAGTCTATGAACAGTAAAATAGTTATAGGGGGAAATTCTCTATAGAGTTCTAAATTTGCCAATGTTTTCATAAACTGCTGTGAGTAGAAGTGACTTGTTAGAGTAATGGCCTACTTCTCTAGCATTAGGTCGACGATAATGTATTTTTATCTAATAAAATGCTTCGTGCATTTATTTAGTGCCCGCTCTTAAAGAAATAGGCAAAAGATAGGCCAGGTGTAGAGTTTGTAATTGAGTTACGTTTTCATAGAGATGGATGACCAGGTTATAGAAGATGGCGAAACCTTTATCTGAATGCACTTCTTCCTTGAAACACTTCTTGAATCGGAACGTTATAGATGCAGCTTCTGGAGTCCGATTCCATAACTTTTTTCTCTCAGGTCACGACGTATAAATTTGGCAGATGATCAATGGAGCGCTCCCGATGCAATGATTTTTAACGGGCACTATACAATTATTTCTTTTAGCTTACTGTATTTCTCTGACGAAGCAGTTTTCTCTTCATAACCCAAAATATCAGCACCTCAATGAAGCAGACAGCTATTTAAGTTTTGAAGACGGTACGGTATTATGGCTACGGTACGGTAACATTGCA
This sequence comes from Parhyale hawaiensis, assembly GCA_001587735.2. Taxonomy (NCBI): domain Eukaryota; kingdom Metazoa; phylum Arthropoda; class Malacostraca; order Amphipoda; family Hyalidae; genus Parhyale; species Parhyale hawaiensis. Next base: position 15,972,362 of record LQNS02278163.1, read on the forward strand.
TGTAAGCTGACTGGGGTCGCATCCAAGTTTATAGTAGTGTTGTACTCAAAATTTTACTTCTGCCTCTCACTATGGAAGACGTACGTTGAAGAAGGAGGAGACCGGCTAGGGAACATGAAAGAAGAACGAGATTACTACAATCTCGAGAAAAAAGACGTGCTACCATTGCAATGGAGGGGGATGAAGCGTCCATGCGACATAATGTCAAGAAAGACTTGAAGCAGAAAGGTTACAGGAGGGAATAAGAGCTGCTGATAAGATAATCGGGAAAATATGGAAACGGTAAGTCAGAGATGATAAGACCTAAGGATGCGAGCACGATAAAGGATCAATGAAGGAATGAAGGAGTAAGTCAGAGGCCTATCTATATTACTAGAGGGCCCAGCCGTCAAAAATGACAGCAAAAATTTTGTGATTGAGCTTTTTTATTGTTCCGGTTCCCAGTATAGGTTTTGCTGTATTATAGGTCTGATCCCTGCAGGTCTGATCTTCCATTAGTGAAACGCAAGCTATACAACCATGAGGTTGGCGATAGAAAAATATCCCCCCTGCAAGATAAGGAGTGAATATCAGCTTGGAATTGATTAAGCGCTAAGTTACGCTAAGAAAATATAATTCAGTCAAAGGAATTTACTGGAAATGCCTAGGGCTCACCGTATTGTAAATACCAAATAATTGTTGAACCTCAAGCGTCGAAATATGGCTGCGATGTAAATTCAATGCAAATAGGCGTCTGCTCAGCGCAAAGATTCAACTACTACGATATCATTCAGCTAATAAAGGCCTAAGCGGAATGGATTATGCACAAAAGGAATGAAAACTCCGAGTGAGGAGAGAGACTGAGCTTCTCTAGCTGCTGCGAAGAAGTTTAGCTAAAGGATAGACTATGTGATAATATAGCCGATGCCTGAAAAAATCTAAAACTCAGTCAAAGATACCGCCTTTCATCTACCATGCTCAGAAGAAGAAGCAGCATCATCGTCGTACGGAAAAGCACCGAGATAGTTTGCAAGGCGAAGCAAGATTCAGAAAATGGAGTACTTCCAGTTTTAATATTAACCATTTATTTCAGAAGCTATAGTAGTTAAAGTTATTCCAGGGGCTGAAATTGCATGGTATCTTGACTTGCTTCTCAGTAGATGAATTTTTTCCTACCTAAAACTTTAACAGCGTGACAGAGAGACGGACCAACTTTGGAGTAAGCAAGTAAGCGACCAACAACTGTTTTTTATTATATAGTGGATTACTGTAGAATTTCCAGGAGTTCAACCTGAATGGCCCCGTCAGACCGTGAAATTTTATTGGGCTCAGCTAGTTTATATTAAGCGCAAAGACTGATATTGCGTGAATTTTTTGATGCACGGGTCCACTAGGTATGCTAGTACGTACCTATTAACGTACTTACCTTTTGTGTCACGGTCTTCGATAATAGATGGAAGGAAATTAGAGATTTGACTTCAAATGTGAATCATTTCACCCCATCATATCTACCGCTTTTCATTTTTGTGTTTCAAGATTGTACTCGCTTTGCTGGTAGTGGTTGACATTTCTAATAGAGCCAGATGAGTCTCTAGGATACGCTCCGGGAAAACAGAACGGGTAGTGTTGGGCATCTCTACCCTAAAGTCTTTTTTGAAGCAAATGTGCTGCTGAGAGAGCATCTGTCATAGCAGTGCGATGTCGGAGGAAATACAATGACATCTTGAGAACTGAAGATTACGCTGCTGCGACTGAAGAAATTGACCGTCTGCTGTACTTTGTTGCGTAGGTATCGCAGTAAGCAAACCAGAAAAATAATGGGTTACTGATCAGTATCCACTGGTCTCGAAATAGGGAGAAAAAATCGGATATGCCGACAAAACATTGAAATGTGTAAGATGATGAAGGGCTGAATTTTTTCTATACTGTGGGATTTGAGTAACGAAAGACAGGGTTCAGCGGCGGACATTATTTTTGGCGGGGTGGGTTATATATAGTAGCGCTACCTCAGGTTAAACAAAGGATAGTGGAAACTTTAATTAACCGTGGAAATTTCATGGATCCCGCTGGTTGTATAATAATCTACTACGTGTTTCTTTTTATTCATGAAAATCGTTTTATTTTTTCTTCACGCTAGATGGGGGTAAGACAAGTAGAAATATGAGCGTTGAGAATAATTATACCACAGTATCCATGATACGTGGTTGCATTCGTGCATACCTGGGCCTGGATGAGGGTGTTCATGCATCCCAAAGGTGATCCTGGAATCGCCTCTTGACTACACATTATATACATATCCAATTTGTTGAGTAGAATGTTGAAGTTTCACATGTGAAGCCCTCTGAAGGGTAAAGTACGGAGAAGACAACGGGGGTTATGCAGGAGTACTAATTTTCTGCGTAGATTTAATGACGTTTCGGGGCACGAGTTGATTGATGGAATTAATACAGACTTGTACTGTAATCAGAAAGTCGCAAAGTCGAATTTCAGAATTAGGATATGAATAGGCCTAATATACCTAGCACATATGTATCTGCTAAAATATTCATTTCATTTGCGATCAGGTATTCCGTAAATGGCAATTTACAAATAGAGAATTCGTAGGCTAAGTTACCTAATTATTGATTATTATTATATTCCTAGTTTAAGCCTCCCGACCCACAGAGTACACAGTGATCTAAAGATAGGAAGGAAGAATGCTAAGAGAAACGTGGAACCCATGCATGAGTCAACGCGCATGGGAACAGCAAGTCGGGAAAGAAGAGAAAGAGCAGAACAAAGCATCCGCAAGAGTATGAAGATGGAAAAAAGCAAAGTGGACACGAAAGACAGACTTGCCGAAGGCCTAGCTAATGGCTAAGGTAACCTATGAAATCCACCTGAGGGCGCTGTTCCCCATAACATAGGATAGGCGAACCTAACTAACCAAACCCTATGGCCTATCCTATGCCCCCTGAGTTGACCAAATAGTTGATTCAAATTAAGCTACTCTTCTTTAACGCTGCGTTTTAGAAGGATATGAATAACAATAATTTTAAATTTCAGTCCAAATTATTTATTATATAGTTAATAATACAAGCAGGAGCTCATCCCAGTAAAAAATAGTACCTATTTCTTCAAGTCCGTTTCAAGAACTAAATTTTCGTGAGCAATCGCTTATAAAAATTTAGAAGTAAAATAATTCCGGTGTAATGCTTAATATAATTATAATTAGGATGCGTGTGAGCTTAGCTGCAAAGTTACACGCCCGAAAAATTTTGCTATTTCTTCATAAATACCAGCTCACTTCGATAATTTTTTAAAGATTCATACAATAAAAGCAATTGAGTTCATTCTTTATAAACGTAGTTCCAACGCAGGTGAACTTTGAGCTAGAAAGTTTATGAGTTGAAAAACACGCCTGTTTTCAGTAACAATACATGCGGAAACACTTTTAAATTCGCTCGTAGGAATAGAGCTGCGTTGCTATATAGATTTTTGAATCTATGTTAAGGATATGATACATAGGTTCCATACATATATTTTTCGTAGTACAGGCATAGACATGATATAAGTACTCAAACTCGTTGGAAAATGCCTAATAAGTATTATTCGAAACACTCACTCGGACATTGAGTAAATTCTTCTAATCATTGGCGGAGACCTGTTAAAGTTATCCAAATTATTACTAGCGCCGTAAAATACCGTAAATCTCGAGTAGAGACATAATATTTATATATATTCGGAAAATCACTGTTGGTGATATATATAAAGTTTTTCCAAAAACCCTAAGCACAAACTTAGTCCAGATTTTCTCCCAAAAAACTTCTTCGTAATTGCTTCAAGTTTAAGGTCTGGGGCAGTAGCCTGACGTCCCAATTTCACCATCGATCCAGTCAGCGTAAGCTGTGGGCATAGAATTATTTCCCAATGAGATTAGATACGGTGCCACTAAATAATCAGATATATTCATTGCGCTGGCTAAAATACATACCAAGAATAAAATAAATAGATTTATTAAGAACACACTAGGTTCACTTAGTACGAAGTAACTTAATTTTTAATTATCAATTAGGTCTAGTCGAATAGGTATGTGACCACGCGCAAGGAACATACATGAATACACTCAGCTTACACCTGCAGACATGATTGGCACTAAGCACTTTTTCCACACAAAAATAAAGATAACAGAGAAAAGAGTAAGAACAACTTGACGCAACCCTGTAGGGAATTTGTCAGTAGCTCGAGCTAAGCCCTGTACTGTGTAACTGAAAAAACATTATTTCATTATTGTCAGAGTGGGGAGTACCGCTTTGTTGTAACTAGATTAACAAAGGGGCTCGTAACAATATTAATAGCATAAATAAATTTTCATCCAGATAGTCCGGTATTAATAAAACAACAGTCTTATATATATATATAAAGCATCGAGCCAGGACTCGATCTGGAGACCTAGAGAATACTGTACCTCGAGTAATGCATCATCATGTAACTTAAGAGGCTAAAAAAGATACAGTAAGAAAACAGAGGGGAAATACATTAGGTAAATCAGCTCGAGGGTACGTGACACAAGAGAGAAAATTTAAGAAACAACAGCTAGAGGTCATTCCGATCGTGTAAGTCTTCTCCCACATATAGAAGCCTCACCCACCACTGCCTGAGCGCTGAAGCCTGATTTATGTTAGAGTATATCAAATTCCATGCAGCAATGAGTTATCAGAATTTTTCACTATCATCTACAGGCAATATATACATTTACGAGCAAGGATCTTGAGGCTTTCTACCTCATACGAAGCAAAGACATCACCAGCTCCTGTACGTGCATCTGGGAACACCAACCAACCGCCGAAATATATCATTCTACGCAACACGCAACTTATCGATTGCCTGGTTCGTCAATTTAGCCGAAAGTGACTTGCAATATATTGGATAGCCATATTTTTTGAACAGTTGGATCGTGACATTCAGGGAGCAGCTAGGAAATTGCCTTAGTATGTGATTGCCTATGGCATATAAGTGGCTAACCTGCTGTGCAATGTCTTCATCATCATCATCGAGGTTTACATCTATGGGATATCTCAGATACACAAAGCAGTGTACATAGACTAACTTCACACCGCTTGACAATAAATGTCCAACCCTGCATTGATTGCTGCTGTGAGGGTTAAGAAATAAACAGTCTTATCCGTGCTGTACACAATATGAATCTTCTGAGCTTCATCAAAGAAGAAAACCAACTTGTAAAAGAGAGCTGTGTATGCATGTAAAATCAGCAATATTAAATAATTTTGTTCGTGATGTAAACAAATGGTATAAAGATTCCATATCAAATCACTTTGACAAGCTTAGTAGATCTTAATTTAAAAAATTCAAGGTTGCAGGCTAAAACACTTTAAAGATATTAAATATTAATTGGTAGTAAAATTTAGGATCAATAACATACAATTTTTGCAGTTTTGCGGTAAAAGCGTTTGTGACTTACAGCACAAAAAAAAATTTGAGGGTTTACGATCATTATATTTCAGTATACTGATGAATGCAAGTTTTAAGCATAGTTGATGCACTAATAGTCCACGTAAAATACTGTACGGTATGAAATATTGTGCGCAATTCAAATTTTTAAGTGCACCCTGTACAACGCGACACTCTAAAACTAGAAACGCAAACTTTCAGTTTTAGATGAACAATAAGGCTAAAATTAATGTCATCAGTGAATATAGATCTTTACTTCCGCTAAGGAGATTATGTTTTTTAGGGGTTTGTGGATCTTTTTATCTGGTATTCTGTTTGTCCGTTTGTCTGTAACCTAGATAAGTCAACAAGTTATGGACGGATCTTTCTAAATGTTCAGGGGATGCATAGGTATGTTAGGAGAACCAGATGATTAACGTTTGGTGAAAAAAGAAAGAGTTGTCAAACAATTTGTCCTGAGTTAACGTTTTTTATTAGAAATACAACTCAAACAGTTATGAATGGATCATAAAAAAATTGAAGAAATTGTTAAGAAGGTTACGAACGGCAACTGACCCAATTTTATGACGAACCGTCAGTCAGTTGTATATATGTTTCTATGTTTGCTCTATGTCTGTAGAAGCAAAGCTCAAAAAATTATGGAGAGATCTTCATGAAATTCTCAGGAATTGTTAGAAAAGGTAAAAGGCGCAATTTACCAAAGTTTGGTGACAGTTGGTTGGTCCAATTGTGTGTTTACTAAATGTTTATCTTAGTGTCTGCCAGAATATAACTCAGAAAGTCACGGACGTATCTTTAAGAAACTTAAAAGAACTTTTATTAATGCCACGATGCACAAATGACCAAATTTTGGTGCTCATAAAAAGACAATAATAATTTCACTACCAGTTTTAATTTTTGTTAACATTGCACTTCTTGGTGAAGGTATGGGCTCTCAGAGTCCTCTAGTTCAAACTGTGATAACATCATCATGCAACTTGAGTATAACATGTCACTAGTGCTTCATTTTTAGAGGAAATTACACTTTAGGTTTCACTCATCATCACCATGTAATATTATAGCGAATTTTTAATAGACTCTATTTCAATCCAACTTGTTGCCTAATGGCAGCATTGGGTAATGGCACGATAGTGTCAACTACCATATGCAAGGAATCCCAAGCGCCACATTGTTATTATTAAATTACACCAGACTGGCGACGTAGGAACGGAAAACTCCATGAGGTTGACAACCTCCTCCCCCTGCCACTAGCCCAGCGAGCGGAGAATAAAAAATGAAAGAGAAGGTCCAAGTTCACAAAAGAGCTCTGTGTACAGATCGTTTGAAGCTGCCAATATCTGTGCCAGCGAAGACAAAGCCAATCAAGACCATTCCAAACATCCACAAACGATGAAAAAAAAAAAAAAAACGAACGAGAATACTGGCCCGTATGGCATCGTAAAGGTTCCAAAGCCAACTCATGAAAAGCTTTGGCCTCAAAAAATTTCTGCGATCTCCCAAATTGATCAGTGAATCAGGCAACTACGAGAAAAGCTGCGCTATCGATGGGTTTGGACCCACTCAAGTTGGCTGGTTCGAGCATGGATGAACAAAGCTGGGTGGGCTGTAGCTGAGCTTGAGCTGAGCTCTCTCTAACAAAGCCAGTACCCATATGCGCCGTGCTCGATTATGTCAGCTGAAATTCGACTAATTTTATCATTGGGCAGGGGTTCCTCAAACTACCCAACCGAAGACTACTTTTATCACTAGGCAGGGGTTCCTCGAACTACCCAACCGAAGACTACTTTTATCACTGGGCAGGGGTTCCTCAAACAACCCAACCGAAGACTACTTTTATCACTAGGCAGGGGTTCCTCAAACTACCCAACCGAAGACTACTTTTATCACTGGGCAGGGGTTCCTCAAACTACCCAACCGAAGACTACTTTTATCACTAGGCAGGGGTTCCTCAAACTACCCGACCGAAGACTACTTTTATCACTGGGCAGGGGTTCCTCAAACTACCCAACNCCTCAACCTACCCAACCGAAGACTACTTTTATCACTGGGCAGGGGTTCCTCAAACTACCCAACCGAAGACTACTTTTATCACTGGGCAGGGGTTCCTCAACCTACCCAACCGAAGACTACTTTTATCTCTGGGCAGGGGTTCCTCAAACTACCCAACCGAAGACTACTTTTATCACTGGGCAGGGGTTCCTCAAACTACCCAACCGAAGACTACCTACTTTTATCACTGGGCAGGGGTTCCTCTAACTACCCAACCGAAGACTACAGTACTTTTATCACTGGGCAGGGGTTCCTCAAACTACCCAACCGAAGACTACTTTTATCACTGGGCAGGGGTTCCTCAAACTACCCAACCGAAGACTACTTTTATCACTGGGTAGGGGTTCCTCAAACTACCCAACCGAAGACTACTTTTATCACTGGGCAGGGGTTCCTCAAACTACCCAACCAAAGACTACTTTTATCACTGGGCAGGGGTTCCTCAAACTACCCAACCGAAGACTACTTTTATCACTGGGCAGGGGTTCCTCAAACTACCCAACCGAATCGCCAGCAAATTACTGATTAAGACATAGTTAAACGAGATGCTCAGTTCTATTAGATGCTTCATTAATGCTCTAAATGATTTTCCTGTTACCGGAATTGGGTAATATTACGGACAAAAAAAAAATTCTACCCACCAGTAACTCGGCTGAAGACGCTGGGGTACCTGGGAGAATTACAGCCGAGCCCGTAAGATGACACGCCAACCAACTCGAGCACTGGCCCATCCTGGACCATCAGAGGGCCGCCTAGGTCACCCTAAGGGGGAGAATATTATAATTATCGTAAGAATCATTGAACGAGTGAGGCTAAATCATCATAGCATCTCATAGCCATATGCTTGATTCATGAAATGGCTGAATGATTAAAAACTGGATAATCGAGGAGCCTTATACCCATAGGCAAGAGACGGCTAAATAATTCGTAAATAATTGCCAATCAGTGGTATTATCGATTGGTGTAACGGAATCTAGTTCCACAGTGCTCTCTAGATTTGACTTGTCCGGAAGTTTAAAGAATAGAGTGGGTTTCGTCTTATTGTATGGTGTTACAAAGGTTACTAGCAATTCTACCACGCTTGTGACGGTAGAAAACTATTTTGCAGACCAAGGCTGAGTTTTTCATTTTTTTCAGTATTCGTGTTGATTGATTTGAGGGTAGCGCTTGGAAGTCAAAACAGATTAGCAGAACCAGCATTTCTATCGGAGGTTCTGGATGAGACAAGCCCAGTCAACTCAGCTTAACACCTTTACAACTGTACTATTGTAAGAGTACTCACTATGGGCAGTTATACGTGAAAGGAATTTTTCAATAACTTCGTATACATTCTCTTATATTTTTTCTGTTGTGCCCGCACAACATATATTTCCCACAGAGTCAACTATTATGCTTAGTTACTGAGGACATCTCTGCCCAGCCGTGTAAACGTCTCAATTTGAAAAGCAGGGCGTTGTTTCCATTTTTAAAAATATTGACCGCAACAATTTCTTAGATTAGAAGCTTTCCCATTTTATATTTAATTTGAGAACTTGAAATGCACAATAATACACGGAAATCATAACAGCTATTTGAAAGAAAATACAACAAAGGCTTGCGTTGACGTTCCATTGACTCTGCTTGCTCCATCTGAAATTCTCCTGAAAAACTCTGCAAGAACTGGAAACTATGGAGAATACAGGCAAGTGTGTGCACCGAGAAATACGAGGGACTATCGATAACAAACAAACTAGGGAGAATACAAACATGTGTGTGCACCGAGAAATACGAGGGACAATCAATAACAAACAATTACCTAAAGGAATCTTACACATATTGGGACGAACTTTCTTTTAACTACTGTAAAATCAAATCCAATAGGAGCTCCTTCCACTTAGAATATAAATTCACTGGGACATTTTTATCAAAAATTTAAGTCCACTAGGACATGTAGAATTTAAATCTACTAGGACCTCTTTCAAGCTCATATCTAAATCTACTATGACCTACATTCATCTAAAATCTATATCCACTAAGACTTTTTTATCTCAAATCAAATGCCCTAGGATCTTCTTCCATCTAAAATCTAAGCTAGATTTGTGCATCCCTTAAGACTCACGTAGCAGTGCTCGACGAGACCAGTACCGTTGCGTGCGCATATCTGCGAGCCGACAATGATACCACCGCGGAAACTGTCACACAAGCCGTTACTGATGATGGGCATTTCGGCTTCTAGAAGAATGGTTGAAACGCTTCCTCCTGTCACAGATGAACGGTAAAATCAGCAGGAGTGAAGGATCTTACCGTCCAGCCAGTGAATGAAAAACGATCGAAAAAGTGCGTTGACATGATGGTCAATTCCATTCAAGGGGTTATTATGCTCAACGAGGCGCAGTGTTAATGTTCCTCACTTCGCTGATTATCGAGACGTCGGGAGTTCGTACCCACACCGGGGAAGGAAAGTCTTAATGCTCGGTAATGCGTAGCATCTGCAATTCTTTTGCTCGTGGTCGCTGTCAGGGCACTGGACTTAGGTTCGGGAAGGGGTGGGGAGAGGCCCATTGGGTATTCCGTCTAAATGACGTCAAAGTTCTGAGAATCTGTGATCGACTGCAGCCGTGCACCATTGGATTCAAGTGAGTAAGTACCTCCTGCACGAACCAGTGCACGTAGGTGTCTTAGATGGGGTGTATAGTCTGAACGAATTTAGCTCTATCACTCCACTTCTAACAAATAGAGCGCTAACGCGAAAGGTGTCCCATCCTCTTAGTATTATTATCCTATTTTCAGAAATTGGGTTATAACAGCGTTACAAGTAAATAGACAGCTAACATGTCAAGTGCCCTAGCTTCGTAGTGAACCAATCTCGTTTCAGAAATTACTGTCATGTGGTGCTAGTAAATAGAGAAAGCAAACATGCCAACTGCCCTTGCTTCGTAGTAAATTATTCTATTTTCAGCACTTGCTGTCATGCGCCTCATCTGAATAGGTAGAGAGCTAACACAAGTGCCCTAGCCTGGTGGTAAATTATTCGATTCAAGACTAGTCTTCACTGCGTCGTAAGTAGGAAAGGTGTTTCTCAGACAATTATACAGGTAATTACTCATATTCCACCAAAAAGATGAAAGAGATGCTCATCTGCACTACTGTGATGCTCAGGGCAACTGTTATCATAAAAAATTATTAAAAAACAAAACATCTCAAAAGTACTTTCATATGCCACTTGATATTTTCGGGATCTTTAAAAAAATCAGTACTCAAAGCAATTTGTACCGCACCGATGATAATAAAAAAGTACCTATACCGTTTAAATTAGGCAGTGAAGGTAAATTATACTATGTATTGAAAAAAGTGAAAGTGGCATAAGGTTATGGGATGAACGATAACTAGAAAATGCTTTATAACTGA
>LQNS02278163.1:16081719-16102659 GCA_001587735.2 Parhyale hawaiensis
TCTTCTTCTTCATTCTTTTGTTTTCTCCACCCGCTGGGTTGGTTGCGTGGGGGTTTGTTAACCTCATGGAGTTTCTCCGTTCCTACGTCACCAGCCTGGTGTGATTTAATAATAATAATAATAATGAATGATGATTGAATCTAATTTCTTCAACTATCCAGGGACGTAAGTCAGTGTGCCATTTATATAGCATCTTTACTATTACAAGCATATACCGTGAGTTGATGTGAAAAACGTCACCTGGATCTTATCTAGACTTCCAAAAGGCTTATGACAAAGTCCCCCATCGACAGCTAATGAAAAAAGTGGAAGCCCATGGCATCCAGGGAGACTATTTACGTTAGATCGGGACATGGCTTACGGGTCTGCAGCAGCGAGTGAATCTAGAAGGAGAGACGAGCGACTGACTAGACGCACGTATCATCAGGGGTTCCACAAAATAGCGTGCTTGGCCCACTTCCGTTCTCAATTTACACAGTGATCTCGACCTTAACATCAATTGTAAAATAGTAGTACTAAATAGTAGCAAACTTGCGGATGATGCTAAACAATGTCATCTTAACACGAAAAGAGCTGAGCTCCAACAAGACCTTGACCACCTCGTGGAATACAGTACTACGTGGCAGATGAGCTTTAATGTCAACAAAAGCTAAGTAATGCAAGTACGGCTGTAGAACCACTCAATTCCATTGAAAATGAACTTGACGGAATTTCCTATTGTCACCCAACAATGTGCCTTGGGAATCACTGTTACAAACGATCTACAACACAGTCAGCAAGTTGATAAGAGTGTGAAAAGGGCAAGCAGAGTACTGGGATTCTTCATCAGAAATTTGAATACAAGTCCAAGGACATTATCATTCCCTTTTAAAAGACGTTAGTGCGACCACACTTAGAATTTTCTGTTCAATTCTGGTCGCCACATCTGTGTAAAGATATCGATAACATGGAGAGAGTCCAACGCAGGTCAACGAAATTGATACCTCAGCTGCGAATCAAATAATATGAATATCGCCTAAAAGAACTGGGTCTGATCTCTCGAGAGCAAAGACGACTCAGGGGCAACTAATAGAAACCTTCAAGTATTTGAATGGCTTCAACGACGTACCTACAACGGGACTCTTTGAAAGAGACGTCAATGGTCGCCTGAGAAACAACAGTAAAAAACTCAAGCATAAAGATCAAAGAACAACCTTAAGTCAGCAGTTCTTGCTGTATTTCATAGTTAGCAATTGGAATAGACTCACTTTCAACGTTGTTGGTGCGGAGACAGTCAACGGTTTAAAAATTGTCGTGACATACAGAGAGGGAGAGACATCCTCCACAGCTAAGAACTCTTCCTCCAGGAGTCGCACTCTTAACGGCCAAAGCTTTCGAAGCCACCTTAAGCAATCCTTTTCTCTCTGCAGCTCCACTGCACAGTGACGTCTCCATGCTCCGCATATCAGCGGCTATTGATCGTGCTTCTGTCAATTCATGATCGTGTCTTTGGCTGAGATTCTTCCTCCCCCCTTTCTTTTCCTGTCATCTATATCCTACTAAGATAATGACAATAGCTCATAGAGGGCCGGAACGCAAGTTCCGGAGTCTCTTTGGGAATGAGCCGCTTGGCTCGTCTACTGCCGCCTATCTACTCTAATCTAATCTTGTCCGTAGACTGAAAAGGTAAGGAAGGTAAAAAGTGTGAGTACAAGGTTTAAACTTCTACATTGTGAAGCCGCTGTGAAAAAAACTTAATTATATTTATTCATTCTATCTAGGGTGCATATAGTTTAAATTCTACAATAACACTTTATGGTGTTTGACCTAAGTTAAAACAATATGTGGTGATGATTACTACATGGGAATGTGATTGGGCACTACAAGCTTTGATAATAATGATGATCTAAACTTTGGTATCGAGTCTGTGTGTTTTGCAACTAGCTTTCAAAGGGAGAGGCAGCAGCGAATTATCTCCACAGGGCACGTAACCGCTGACCGCCGGTATATCTGGCATACTTTTCGAAAGAGAATCCAGCATTTTTTTAATTCTTTAACACTGGCATATAGAATGTTGAACAGCCTTTCTTTCCGTTCAGTGGAGCTAATGAACTCAGCAAGAATTTAAAATATAATTTACCCAAAGAGATGATACTGAATTTTGTCTTAAGATCGAGGCTGCATAGCGCAGAGTTGAGGTACAAGGGTTGTTCCAAAGTAATACCTTCTATTTTTTACTCAAATAGATGACGAGCAACGAAGATGGAAGTAGCACTATTAAAACGAGCGACTTTTCGTGTTTCGCAATTCGTTTTTCTTTAAGTAGTCACCACCATTCTCAATGCACTTATGGCACTTATGAACTAGAGCCTTGATACCTCGGTTGTAAAAGTCAGCGCCTGCTAAGACGGTTTATTTTCTCATGACTGCGATTACGGCATTGTTGTCGGAGAAACACTACCCACGTAATGCGTTCTTCAATGGACCGAAAAAGTGGGAATCTGACCGTACCAGGTGGGACTATACGGTAGGTGAGACAGCGCCGTTAAGCCAACTTTGCCACATATTCCATGGTCTTCATCGTGTGTGTGGCTTGGAATAGCTGTGTTGTAAACAGAATGTTTCCGTAATCTCTGGCCTTGCACGGACAATCCCTGAACAGGCGATCAGCGCCCTGACACTCACATCCATTTTGACACGCATTTCATTTACCTTTATCTGCCGATTGCTGCGGATGCTATCCGGTTTGGTGGCTTTGCATGGGCGTTTGGAGCGCACGTTGTCACTCACATCTCTGTCGCCACTCTGAAACCGACGAACCCATCTCCTAAGTGTTCTTACATCAACAGCATCGGCTTCAAAAGCGTTCCCGTTCCTGCGGAATAAAAAAAGATAGGACCCATTACTTTTGGAACGACCCTCGTGCATTACCAGAAATGAAGGAGAGTGCTAGCGCCCCCGCATCTAGAATTTGACAAAATTTATAGAATCCAAAGCAACAAAGTTGATTCCTCAGCTGTGAAGCAAGCCATACGAATGTCATCTCTCTGGAATCAAGGCGATTAAGGGGCCATCTACTAGAAACTTTCAAGTATTTGAATGGCTTCAACGACGTGCCTACAGCAGACCTCTCTGAGAGAGACGAAAATGATCGCTTACGAAACAACGGCCAAAACCTCAAGCATTAAGATCGAAGAACTACTCCCAGTCAACAGTTTTTCCCGTACTTCATAGCAAACATTTTGAATAGACTACCCTTCGAAGTTGTTGGCGCAGAGTCCATCAATGAATTTAAAAATTGTCTCGACAGATATTGGGAGCAACATCCTCCACAGTTACGAACTCCCCTCCAAGAGTAACAAACTCCTTACGGCCAAAGCTTCTATGCCACTGTAATCAATATTTCATACCAAGACTAACTTAACGTCTCCAAGCTCCCAAATCTGCAGAACTCGATTGTACTTGCGCGTTCTTTTCCTTGCAAGACCTTTCTTCTATCCTTTTTCCTCTTCTGTTTCTTTTCTCGCCGCGAAGTCCCCACGATCCTTAACTAATGGCCATAGCTCATAGAAGGCTGGAGCGTAAGTCCCGGCTGCTCTCTCGGAATGGGCCTCTTGGTCCGTCTACTGACTGCTATCTAATCTATTCTGCGTTGCCTCTGGTACCTGGCTCTGCAGTAAAGCGTTATAGAGCTCAGCCTTTTATACCTTTGGGCTCACCGAGCCAATAATCTTAATGTAGATTTGGTTAAAGAGATGTAGATAGAGTTTGTGTCTAAATTTGCCTGAATGTAACCGAGTTACAGCTTAGAAAGCGCTCAAAGTTTACAAGATAAGCGTCCTTTGAAAGGAAATTTAATCGAAACCTAGACTAAGATTATCATCTCATGTCAATAGACCCATGAACTAGGCATTTACCCTAAATTCAGACGAATATCGACGTAGACTAAATGCAAGTTATTATATCAGACTGGTCAAAACGAGGGGTAATGAAAAGTTTTAAACATTGCGCATAAGAAACGTTGGTACATGGTCAAAGATTTGTTTTTTTTTTTTAAAGTACTATATCTCTTGTAGGAGTTCCAGGTAAATTTTGAGATTCTAGCAGCTTTCTTACCTTTTTGGAAGATTTTTGATTAAGTAAGGGCCAGGGATTCAGCAAAAAATGGCGGAAACAGAAATTCTTACAGTCATTAAATATCTGCATTTGAAAGGTATGACTCGTTCAGTAATCCATTTTGACATGCAGAGAACATTAATTTTGGCAGAGTGTGCCAGCAATGCTCCTCCACCTTGATAGCATACATGTTGTGCGCGTTCGGTGGATTTGCTGCGCGTTTGGTTCATCGTTCAAAATTTAAAATGGAAAACAAAAAAAAAAACAGTCCTTGCCTCCCCTAACCTACCCGACATTAATCCCGAATATTGTCCAACTTACCCGAAATTACAGCCTAATACCTACAACATCCACCAAACGCGCAGCGCGATCGATCGATCGCGCAAATCTACCAAACGCGCACGTCATAGGCTACACACCTCAGTGGTTGCAAAGGAAACCATTTGCGATTGTGGATTCGAACTTGCACCCATCAACTTCATTCGCCAGACCTGGGCCGGGATGCACAGAACGCCCGTAACGCTTAATAGAAATTCTTCCTTAAACTGCTTAAATGGCCTTATCCTGAGGATATCTTAAGTCCACTAAATCTCCAACGCACAAAACAATTTTTTCTAAGGCATTTATCGTCTCTTTGGGCCCTTTTGCGTGCAAATGCTTAAAATCGTCCTTAGTCCAATACCAACCAATCACAGCCCCCGTTACAAGCAGATATGGAACAGGAAAATAAAACGCCGACGCCCAGCGAAGTACATGTCATATTTTTTAGTTTTAGACGCTTTACAAAACATTTCAGTTTAAAAACCCGTGAAATAATGAATACAAAATCATTATAAATGTAAAGACGTAATTGATCTTTCAGCTGCGCGCATGCTGCAAACTGAATGCTTAGCAGATGGCAGTTTGCGGAATGGAGCACCTTATATTCAACGTTGTGTTTGCAAAGACGCAAAAAAAAAAAAAAACTAGATGAGGAAACTCATTGAAAAGGCGGTTGGGACTCGTGAACAATATTTTGTTCCCCGTATCCACTATAAAATGTTCGAAGATGTTGTTTTTTCCCCTTGAGAGAGCTGGAGTTGCTACCTCATGTCGACCGAAACAGCAGTGAAAATATCAGCCTAAGTAAAAGTTCCGCTACTCGCTATGGAGTTGGGTGTTTTTTTCAAACAGCTGTGCACTTTTATAATACTTTTACACAAGCAACAAAAATTAGAACGTGCCATACTATTTAGGAATACCGAAAATTTATGGTGTAAAATCAGTTTTATTCGCACCCCAAAGTGTTCGACAGCATCAAATAGAAAATTGTATACTCGGCTTTGAAGCTCGTGCGAAGTTGCCAGATGTACAAGATTTTTTTTTTTTTTGGCCAGTTGAGCGTTTGGGTAAACAAGGTTACAAGAATATTTTAAAGCGATACTTTTGTAGAAATGCTTACAGAATGTGAATATTATGTAAAATGATCCAAATTTGCATTCGTTGTCTGTTTCTTCGTCGATGTTTTTTTTCTGTAGTTGTTTCTTTATGGCACATCAGGGTAGTCCTAGCACCCTTAACTCAATTAAGTACAAAAATGAAGCAAAATCTCCTCTGGCGGGAAAGCGAAAATCGTTTGTGCATGTACCCGTAGCTCACAAATGCATTTTTCTGAAGTTAAGGGAATATCTGTGAGCTAAATACACTTAGCGAAGTTTCGTGCATCCCGGCCCAGGTCCCCTTCGACTTCCGTCTTTTGCCCCGAACGAAACAAACCTTGGCTGGCCGCCGTTTTGCTGGTGATGATGAAAGTTCTCCTACTCAGGGGTAGAGGCGCTGCAGTGCCGTTGGAGCAAGTGTTCTGTAGTTGAGGGGACTACGTTGCAAAATGAAATTATCATAAAAAAATGCCTTTTCTCATTTAGTTTTTTGATGCTTCGAAGCTTTCCCACACCCCTTGTTTAACCAACTTATGACTTTCATTCCTATACCGTACCTTCTCTCGTGGCATCATATGCAGTGCCAATTTATAGAAAGCTAGGAAGAGCTCTGAGAGCGCATACTTCCGCCGAGCAAGGCAATGTTAACGATACATTCAAATTCGTAATAAAAACATAATTTCCTTTTATTCACCACCAAGAAAATTGGTCATTTCTACCTCAAGACATTTTCAAAAATATAAAATTTTCCCCCACGATAGGTGGGTATAATTTTAACTTATGCAGATCCCTTAGTCGTAGCACCTCTCTTCTCCTGAAACGCCATTTCCCTTTTTTTTAGTGACGTTGACCCTTAGTTCCCTATTGGATTTCTTGTCATTTAGTTTCGGGTTGATACCTTACTGCACAGTTCCCTCTTAGACTTTTCACCGTTCAGTTTCTCTTTCTTTGACACCATATCGTTCAATTTCATTGTCACTACGTATGGACATGTTATTCCTGGAACTATCTTATTAAATTTTATCCATTTAACTCAGCCGCTGTAACTTTCTTACGGTAATTGCTGTTACTTAATTTAATCTTAATCGAGGAATCCTCAATTAACACGGTCTCTTTTACGGCTACTTCTTGCCTTGGCTATTAACTTAGGGCAGTGCCCGCCATTAAATACTCTAATGCCTTTGGCCGAACTTACCTGGGCCGGGATGCACGAAACAACACTAAGTGTATTTAGCTCACAGATTTTCCCTTAACTTCAGAAAAGTGCACTTTGTGAGCTCCGGGCACATTCACAAACGAATTTCGTTTTCCCGCCAAAAGAATTTTTTTTTATTTTTGTACTTAAGTTACGGGTGCTAGGACCATCCTTAAATGCAGTAAAGGAAAAGCTGCAGAAACTACACATCGACGAAGAAACATAACGAGTGAAAATTTGGTCCATTTTACGTAAGATTTATATTCTCTAAGTATTGCTACAAAAGTATAGCTTAAAATTATTCTTTTGGTTTTGTTTACCCCAAGCGCTGGACTGGTGGAAAAATTTCTTGCACGTCTGGCAACTTCGCACGAGCAAGCTTCGAAGCGAGGAAGCTGTAGTATCCAATTTTCTATTGGATACTGTCGAACAATTTGGGGTGCGAATGAAACTGATTTTACACCTTAATCTTTTGATATTCCTAAAAAATATGGCGCGTTCTAACTATCGTTACTTACTTAAAATATTGGAAAAAACCACAGCTCTTTGAAAGAAACACCCAACTCTATTGCCAGTAGCCGAACCTTTACTTAGGCTGATATTTTCACTGCTGTTTCGGTCGACATACAGTACAACATCAGGGAAAACAAAATCTTCGGACGCTTCTGTTCACGAGTCCGAATCATCTTATCAATAAATTTTCTCATCTAATCGTCTGAATTTTTTGTTGTGTCCTTGGAAACACAGCGTTGAATATGCGGTGCTCTAGTCCGAAAATTACCAGCTAGGCTACTCAGCATTCAGTTTGCAGCACGCGCATAGGTAGGCTAAAGAATCAATTTACCGAGCAAAGAAACCGTCTTTACATTTACAATGATTTTTTATTCAACATTTCATTGGTTTTTAAACTAAAATTTGTTGTAGGGCATCTAAAACAAGAAGATATGACATTTACTCCAGTCACTGCAGGAATCAGCTGGTCGTTGGGGTTTTATTTTCGCGCTCCATCTCTGCTTGTAACGGGGACTGTGATTGGTCGATAGCGGGCTAGGGACCATTTTAAGCATTTGCTCGCAAAAAAGGCCTAAGGAGATGATAAATGCCTTTGAAATTGTTTTGTGCATTGGAGATTTGGTGGACTTAAGATGTCCTCAGGATAAGGCCATTAAAGCAGTTTAAAGAAGAAATTAATATTTAGCGTTACGGGCGTTTTGTGCATCCCTGGCACCAAAACATTTCTTTTTAAATTTCATATACTGTAGATCCATCTCTAATTTTTTCATTATCTTGTTGACAAAATAACAGCTAAACTCCGACAAAATTGGAACTTACTTTGCGATTGTAAAAATCAACGATACTAAATGTGCAATAGCGCTATTTGGATTTTTGTACTCAATATAGTGCACTGTCCAATTTCTATCGCTTTGTAGTGTCGATACAAAGAAAAGAATTAGAGACTTCTGTGTAGACAACATGCACTAGGCATTTTTTGAGTAACGCAGCTAGCTATCAAATAGAAGTACATTTAAATTCCGTTTAATATATTCACATATCACCACAGGAAATGACGTCGTACCATTGAATGAATATATGTGGACCCAGAACAGTTGTACAGCCCACAAAGAATAATTTTTTCATAGAAATTGGACCTTCAAATGCAGATCCTTTTTCATAGCAACGGATCAGACCACAAAGTAGCATCAGTGAGATTATATAGCGAGAAGAAACTTGTCGATTTCACCCCGTGTTGGTGAATATTCAAAAGGAAAGTAAACTTTACTGTTTCAGTAGCAAACACAGCTACTGCATAAGCAGAGAGATATTGTATATAGACTCCTGATCAAAAGTTTAAGATCACTTGAAAATCTAAAAAAATAGCAACGTTTTAGTGATAAATAATGAAACTCCATTGACTAGGGAACAGTAATTCCAAAAGGTAAAAGGTGAAGAAGACGAACAATATCTGATGTAGCAATTTATTGACAAATGTACATTTACGCCTAATAATGAGTTTTTAGTTGATCAAAATTATGAGACTAGGGTAATGAATGTTTAGTTCTAGGTTAATTTCCGGCGTTTCTGGCAATTACAGGCTTGCACTGATAGTGTGAAGGTGTCACTATGGCCAAAACAAGCAAACTCTCCGAATTAGAACGTGGTCGAATTGTTCAACTGCATGAGCAGGGTTTGTCTCAGCGTGCAATCGCAGCTGAGATTTACAGCAATAAACTGTGATTTGTAGCTGCGTAAGGGACCCTGAGAGTTATGGAGGAGCAAAATCTAGTGGTAGACTGACAAAAATTACCCCTGCATTGAGTAGGAGAATTAAACAGGTTGTTTCTCATAACGGAGAACGGTCGTCCAGGCAAATCAAAGCACTCACAGATGCTGAGTGCGATTCAATAACGATCAGGCGACACTTACGACAAAGGGGCATGAAGAACAAAAAGTGTCTGAAAAGTCCTTGGTTGTTTTCGCGTCACAATGTGGCCCATTTGCAGTTTGTTCGAAAGCACCAAAGATGGGATATTGAAAATTGGTCTGAAGATTTGTTTTCTAACGAAAAGGGTGCAATCTGAATGGCCGTGGTGGCTTCCTATGGTACTGGCACGACAAGGAGATGCCTCTTGAAATGCTTTCCAAATATCACCGCGGTGGAGGATCTCCTATGGTACGGGGTCCTTTTTCCTACAGGAGAGAAATGAAGCTTCAGAAGGTGCAGGGTCGTCATACGATTACTGGTTATGTCGGCATGTTACAAAGATCATATTTGTCGCCAGAAGCCCTTTTTTTGTGTTGTGATTGACGTTTTTTTCAGCAGCATAATGCAGCAGTCCACGATGCCCGTCAGACTATGACCTTGCGAAAAAATGGGGTCCCTATTTTACGTCATCCAGCATGTTAACCAGACTTAAACCCAATAGAAAATCGATGGGGATATATAGCGAGAGATGTATACGGAAAGGGGAAACCCTTTGTGACGGTAAACGAACTTCGTTATGACAGCTTTAGGAGCTGAGAAAACCTTCCTCCAACCCTCGTAAAAATCATCTATTCTGGTATGCCGCGAAGAATATTTGAGGTTATCAGCAAGAATGGAGGCAATGCTCATTAACTAGTTCAAACTTTGCTCACCTCAACTTTACTATCGAAAGGTTACCTGCGATATCTGTTTGTGGTCTTTGTAATTTCGATCCATTGAAAAACTCACTATTTCACTGAAAATGTACTTATCTTAATTAATTGCTACAACAGGTATTTTTCGTTTTTTTCTCACCTTTTCCCTTCAGGAATTACTGATTCCTAGTCGAAGGAGTTTATTTTTACATTTTCAAGTGGTGTTAAACTTTTAATCAAGAATGTATTTAGTACTGGAAAACTTATGGACATTATTTTGATGAGTTTATATATGTATTATATATACCTAAACAGTCAATGATGAATTAATATTTTCGTTTTAGTGATAGACAAAAAATTTTGATATAAGGTTGCTGCGATAGTGATGCTCCCAAGTTTATTTGAAGCATTGGATGCATAATATTCTGTAGTAATATACAGTGCCTATAGATAGAAGTTAACGCTGTTTATTTTACTTTAACCAAAAACAAAGCCATGTTACGGAAATGAAAGGCGTAAATAATCTCAACAATATAAATGATATTTTACTTTCACACAAATTTCATATTTGCATACACAACATTAAGGAATTCACTAACATTATATTGAATACATTGAATAAAAAATTAATCATATTGTTAAAAGGAATAGATACTCATATATTTTTCATTAAAATGAACCCCTCAAAATACTGCAACAATTTCAGTTAATGATTGTGCTATGTAGTTTAGTGCGGAGCATCTTCTATATAATTTTGTAATATTTTCACATTCTAGAATAATTTGGAATATTCTTTCGAAGTCAGCTTGCAGAAATCTCCGGATTAATTAGTTAGTTATTTTTCAACAAAAATACATGCAAGCTTTCAATTCACTCATGAATCATCCTCAGGAAGTTTAGAAGCATCGAAACTGATCTAAAAATGATGGATTGCCATGCTTAATTATTGTATCATTGATACTCATCAAATGAGAATTCCTTTACATTTATCATTTTAGAATGAAAAGTTCTGCGGATCTTGCATGTAAGATCATTGAGCGTTGGGGATTACTCATGAATATATATGGACTCTTATAATCTTAAATCAACGGGAGAGCATTTCGACAGGATGTTAAAATTATCAAATAAAACTTAATGGCCCGTGTCTATAAAATGATCAAAAATTTCCAAAGGAAAATGTAGAGTTATTTCATTATCATATCAATAGCATCAATCCAAATATTCAGTTCACTTGTGAAATGGAAGAAAACAACATCCTTCCGTTTCTAGATCTTCTAAATGCGAAGAAACAAGATGGCACGTTAAAATTTTCCATATTCCGCAAACCAACTCGTACTAACCAACAGATATCTCGACTTCTCCTCCAACCATCCACTAATTCAAAAATGCAGCGCACCGAACTCCACAAATCTAGAAATACATCTAACTTAGAGCTAGCAGATGCGCAGATTACCCTATGATATTCGAGCTATATGATATTCGAGCTATATGATATTCGAGCTATTCTAACTTTTCAGCCGCTTTAGCATTCCTATTTGTTTAAATACGTGCCCAATGTATGTACAGTATGTACTAATCAGATACGTTCACTGCTATCTACAACAAAATAAATAGAAGTTCGTTTTTATGAAGTTATCCATCAATAAATACACCTGACAATGAATTTACCAGGGGATATATTTACTCGCAATTAATTTATTTAGCTGCATTTTTCACGATGAACTTACCCGCTATGTACTTATCACATTGAATTTATCTGCAAAAAAATTTTTGTGGTTAATTTACATGTGAAAATTTATTATGACAAATTTACCCGTATCCAAATTAAACTCATTAAATTTAATTTAATAAATTTACCAGGATTGACGTTATGCTCGAAAACATTAAACCTCAAAGAGTTTACCCGAAGTAAATTAAAAGCGATGAATTAACCCTATAAAAATTTACTGCGATGAAGTTATCCACGATTTAATGCATTTTACTAACTGATGATAAATAAATATATTCGGATGCGATAAATTCACTACGATGAATATACCCTGCGATGAATTCAATCTCTCTCATAATAAATTTATCTATAAATTTAGAATAAATCGAATGCATCACGTACAAAGAACGACTAATATTTATCTTGGTATATGAATATTTAACCGGCTGGAGCAGTGGTGCAACAGGTAATGCATATGCATACAGTATTTGTATGACCTTGTTTGTTATGCAGAGAACTGATAACATCCCTTGGTTCTCGTTTTGACGGCAAGTGGTTCCTTAACTGCTCTATTTCTGCTCCTGCTTCATATCTGTCCTACAGTGCTTTAGCTCCTATTTTATTTAATTTCCTGTTAGATTCTAGTTGTCTTTGTACTTCATTTTCTGTTTTGTTAACCTTTTGCAACAGTAGTTGATCCACTAACGATCGCAAATGGGAATGGATGTCATGAAAAGTTTACGCTTTTCCCTAAAATTATATTATAGCAATGTTCTGTCATTCTAATTTCACAGCCATTGGCTCATTGCTGAGGACTCGTAATATAAAAATGAGGATCAAGCTTCATATGTTATAATAGTTTTACTAAAAAAGAGAAACGTAGAGAATTAAAATAAATCGGTCTTCAGTGCTGAAGCGTAGAGAGAAGCCTACCTAGGAAACGGAAGGGATATAAAATTCTCACCTATAAATTCTACACAAAAGTTAAAACAAAAAGTTAAAGGGAACAGAGCTTTTTCATGGGTACAACAGGCTCACAGGTGATAAAGGTCGGTTTGTCCAAATGAATAAATATCGATTCTAACAACTTCTGATATTCTAATTCACTTAAATTTCCTATTATGGACAGCTATTGCACTTTACAGCCTGAATTTATATGTGTGAATTTAATAACGCTTCTGTTTCCTAGGTTGATTTCCTTGTAATTTATGTTACTTGACTCTTCTCTATTTTCACCGCTGAAGATGGCTCTGCTGTAATCCTAACAGTTTGTTTAGCTAAGCAAATTTGTACTACCATAGACCACACCATACACTGACTGGACACTGGCCCTTTAGTCAGATTTTGGTCCCGCAATTATTGCATGGGCCTGACTGCACGGTGGCGCAGACGCATTTTTATATGTTCTCCCATTACTTTTTCATACTTTGTGTAGGCAATATGACTTATTTTTTTTTTTAAATCAGTGATGACTGTCATACCTGTACATACTTTTAAAACTTCTATACGTAAAAAATTCCGAAAAATATTAAAGTTTAAAGTGCAATTACGTTGAGCAACTGTTTGACATCCTCTGATATTTACAGCAGCGTAAGATTATTTTCCAATATTTAGCAAGTAAAGTTTAATGTTGCAGAACAGGAGCTTATAAAATTCATGGTATGCTCGATTTGTAAAGAAATACCAAGTAAACATGTAATGGAGTTAACTAAAATTACTTGGTATACGTGCTTAGCCACAAAATTCTTGCCTACGGTAGATCTGGCGGTCGTGCATCTGGCAGCAGCATTCACTCGACTGCCTCAGTTATTTTTATGAACTTTGCCAACCTTAAAAGTAGTAGAAGGATTTAAGCAACGTTAATAATTTTTTGCAGGGAGTCTAGTGGGTTGACCTAGATGTGACCGATGCCAAAAACTATAATTAGTTGGCCATAAAAACTGACGGTGATGCATTTGTTGTTCTCCACCAAATAAGTTACAGACGAAGTTGAATCATAATAATAATAGTAATATTTCTTCTTAGGTAGTCAAATGGGTTGATTGTGATGTGATTTAATTTAGGCAACCATGAAGTGGTAAAACCTAGTCATCCATTAAATGATATAATGTTGGCAATCATGAAGTGATGTGAGGTAAGCACACTTGAAATGATGTACCCTAAGCACCCATGAAGTGATATAACGTGAGCACCCATGAAGTGATTAAACTCAGGCAACCACAAAGTTATACAACATAGGAATCCATGAAATGATATAACGTAGGCAACCTCGAAAACGCTGTAATATACATAGGCAGTTATGTAAAGTGATATTGACACTCACGATGTGCACCTTTAGATGGTTCCAGTAATGAAGGGTTGTATCAGCCCTAAATTGTTATGTTTTAATATCATCCACCGGCTGTTTTGGTATGTTTATCCCATAATTTAATATGTATTTTTTGTTCATTGCTACCAATGTAGCAGGCGTATGCGCTGCCTTCACAGTATAACCCGGCGTTACGGTTTATGGGGTGAATGCGGCGCGACCTCAGCACCCCAACACAGTGTTGCTGAAGCTGCGGCAAGCTCATACTTAACTATAACGCCTCGTGGCGTAATACCATCACCCGCTGTAGGGGCAAATTGAACGAAGTCATTTTTGACGACCAGCTAATCCTAATTTCTCATATGGATGCTGTGTCCAGCAAGGTTAGCACCGCCCTGACCGCCCGATCAGATCTCTTAATAATAACATTGGAACATGGGATGCCTCGTGGCGTGAGACGATCTGACGCGGTGGAGGCAGGCGCTGTCATTTTTTATGGCCAGCTATCTAGGTCTAGTTTTTTGGTATGGGTCACATCTTGGTCAACCCACTAAACTCCTTTCAAAATAAATATAAACAGTGCTCAACTCCGTCGACCACTTATTGGGTGGACAAATATACAAATATACTTAAATCTTCAACGAAAACTTTATCACCTCTCTTACTTGGTTCGCAGGTGATAAACATTGTTGGCGGAGGCTGATTTTGGCTGTATGTTAGAAACAAAAAGCCGCGTGAGTACTTTCAATGTTGGAATTTATCCAATATTTGGCAGTCATGGAATATTTCTTCATTTTCTAGCATCACTCGATCTCAATGTTTGGTAACAAAGGCAATTTCTGCCTACAAAAGCAGGGTTACCCAGCTCATATCCCTGCAATTTTCTAGGGTGTCGTTGGTGTTACTCAACCTGTGTCGCATTGAAGTCAGGGACAATGGTGGTAACACAGAAGGTCTGACTGCAACAAGCTTTCGGTGTACTGAAAGTTCCTCCACCTGGCATCGTCACGGTTCCACCTACCATTAATAAGTAAACGTGTAACTCATTAACAAGATTAGGTAGCCGGCAATAGACAGACCAGCAGGCCCATTCCCAGGGAGCCGCCGTGACTTACGCCCCGGCCTTCTATGAGCTTTTGCCAATATGTCAGTATCGTTTAGATATTTCGGGTAAAAAATATCATCGAAAGAGACGCTTTTGCACGCACGATTTATTTCTGCAAATCCACTAAGCTTGGAGTCGTTAAGTTTGTTGGGCAGGAAATGAAATGTTATGGACGGAGCAGTGGCCGTTAGGAGTTCGTGACTACTGGAGGTGGTGTTCATAGGATGTCTAACCCACTTGTTATTCATCTGATAGATAATTTCCTCCGTCAAGGAGGTTATGTATTCGTCGTGTTGGTCTGTCTGTCTGTTTGTTTGTTTGTTTGTTTGTTTGGCTGTCTGTCTGTCACCAAGATAACCCAAAAAGTTCTGAACTGATTTGGACGAAATTTACAGGGATTATTAGGTATGTTAGGAGGAACAGATGATTAACTTTTGTTGAAGATATTTCCATTAGTTTGTTTGTTTGTCTGCCTCCTTTTTCCTAATGCCATAACTCAAAAAGTTATAAATGGATTTTTATGAAGTTAACATGAGTTGTTAGATATACATATAACAATGAGTAAATGACCAAATTTTGATAACGATCCGATTGTTCGTTCGTGCGTTTGTCACTGTTTTTAATTTTATGCTTGTTAGCACAATAACTCAAAAAATAATGAATGGATCTTTATGAAATTTGTAGGGGTTATTAGTAATGTTAAAAGACCTGAATGATTACATTTTGGTGCAGATCGGTTTGTTAGTTTGTATGTTTGACTCATGTTTGTCTTAACGTTTCTTAGCAGTATAACTCAAAAAGTTATGAACTGATCTTTAAGAAAATTGCACAAGCTGTTATTACTATTAAAAGGCACAAATGATTAGATTTTGGAGTTTATACAAAGAAACTTATGGTTTCAGAGCCAATTTGAATTTTTTGCCACTGTTGCTTCGCTTGGCGGAGGTATGCGCTCCCAGAGTGCACTAGTTAAACATTAATTTCCATTTCTCAGTTTGTACGTAATTTCATCGAAGAGCTTTGAACGGCCAAACCGCTTCAAATCATTCTACACGCAGAGAACAACTTTTATTTTACTTCTGCACCTCTTAGTTGGCCTGCCATCTGCTTACATCATTCAAGCCAATGCTTGAAGATGCCCGTAGGAACGCGTTGCGAAGACCTGGACTCCTTAACTTTGGGCAGCTGATACACCGCACAGAAGCATCAAACCCTGACAAGATTCATTTATTAATGAAGTGTTATAAAGATCTTTTAACTAGGACATACGGCGTGTTTGTCAACCAAACATACATGTGTATATAATTTTTTAAGTAGAAATGACTGTAGCTGTAGAGGAAACTGCTTGGTGGCAGTTGCGGGGGTCTGGGTGTCCGCATCGGTCGTTCCAGATTAGCTACTTGCGAGCGAACAACGAACGACGTGTGGAGGCGGCGTTTTATATGGGTAATGATCACTGCGGGCCAAGGCGGTTTGTACTATCGCTAGTTTCACTATTTCACACCCGAATGGGACTGGTATGGAATTCGTTAGCGGGGACTCATGTTCAGTCGGGTTGATGTGCAAGCGTTCAAGTCAGCTGTGGATTTTTTTTTATTCTCTTTTTTAGTGCGCTTTGGGTGTCTTGAGGTCGCTTTGAGTTGCAGTTCGGTTATTTCCGTCCTTTGGTGTCCTGGAGCGAAGTTTTATTTTAATAATCTATGTAATTTGTTACTTTATCAGTGTTCTCTGGTTCAATTAGTAGCCTAGTTGACTCATAGGAATAATCCTACGTAACTTACGGCAAAGATGTTCCTTAAATTAAAGTTTCTTTTATATCACTCTTTGAGCGTTTCGAGTAGTGAAATGAAGTGCATGAGCAGGATGATAATATGCATGAAGTGAAGGAACAGAGGAATGAAGTGAATGAACAGTACGGTTGAGTAACTACGTATTTTAGTCTATAAATAATGAAATTGTTATAGGAGGAAATTCACTTTTGGGTTCAAAATTTGGCAATATTTTCATGAACCGCTGTGAGACGAAGTGACGTGTTAGAAAGTTGGCCTAGCCTACTTCTCTAAAATTAGGTCAACGATAATCCATATATGTATATTGATGTGCTAGTACGTACCTAGATAGGTCCCTACCTTTTATGTCCCGCTCTTCAATTAATAGATAGAAGGAAATTAGAGATTTGACTTCAATTGTGAGTCGTTTCACCCATATCATATCTACCGTTTTAATATTTTTAAACATTATTCTCTCTTTGCTGGTAACGGATGACATTCCTAATAAAGCCAGATGCGTAGCGAGGATACGCTACGGGAAACCAGAACGGCTGGTGTTGGGCATCTCTGCTGTAGTCTTTTTTTGAAGCGGATGTGCTGCTGATAGAGCATCCGCCACAACGATGCGATGTTCGAGGAAATACAATGGCATCTTTAGAACAGAAGATCATGTTGCTGCGACTGAATTAATTGACCGTCTGCTGTACTTTATTGTATAGCAATAACATTAAACAAAACAGAAAAATGATGGGCTACTGATCACTATCCACGGATCTCGAAATAGTGAAAAAATTGATACGCCGACAAGAAATTGAAACGTGTAAGATGAGGATGATGATGGGCTAAGTTATCTGTATACTGTGGGATTGACTTGTGATAGATAGGGTTAAGCGACGGACATTGGTTCAGACCGGGTGGATTATATTAGTGGCGCTACCTCCCGTTAAGCTAAGGAAAGTGAAAACATTACATGACCGAGGAAATTCCATGACTTCTGCTACTTATATGATAATTCAGAGAGGGTTCTGATTTATTCATAAATATTATATTTTTCCAAGGAAGTTTAATAGAAAAAAGGGATCCAAGAGCCTCGTCCGTGAAGCTCAAGTCTCCGGTGTGGCTGCAGCCAGACGCCGTATGCACCAATCGCATGTTAGTACATCAATTTGTTTGTTTCTCCCAAGTCACTACCACCAATGAGATTGATGTGTGTTCGTTCGTTCGTTGCAGTCATCGGGTGTCAGAGGCACTCACTTTCATGGCTGATCTGATTTCTCCCAGTAGGAAGGTATTTATACACTAATATTATTACCATACATAGCATCACAGCCACATCGGAAAGGTTGGAACGTTAGCTGGTCTAACTTAAGGCGGCAGGGTTCCCTCCTCTCTATTGTAGCTCATTATATTTTTCCTGTCACCATGCATGGGTATAAGACGAAAAAGAAATTTGAGAGTTGAGAATTAATCCACGCTATTCATTGTACGTGGTTGCATTCGGGCAAACCACCTATGCGCCGCGGCAGTGTTGAAACATCATGCTCTCTAAAATGCATTTTAGTTGTACTTAGATATTTTTGGGCACTCAGTTTTCCAAATGGAAGAAAGCTACACAATCTGTAAGTGTAGTCTAACACAATATTCGCCGGGCTGAATTGCATCAATCGTTGCACTGGAAAACTCAGGGCGGCAATGCTCGACACTCACACGTAAACAGGTTTAGGTTCGTGTAACTACAAGGAATCACTTTAGAATTATTCCTCTCTACTGGAATGACTAGCACAATACGATGGCATTAGGCTGCAACTTGTCAACCAAGGGAACTTGTCAATTATTCTTGGGAGAAGATGCACAATCTGAAGATGTTGTCTAACACAATGTTCGCCGGGCTGTTAATTCTATCACTGAACCCAAAATCAGGACGGCAATGCTCAACACATACACACAACAGATGGAGGTCCGTGCAACATAGCGGCACTTCAGATTTTTTCACTCCGCGAACAAAAGGAGACGAGGTCTGGTATTGTACACATTTGCTGTTAAATCGTGTACGACACTGAGTAAATTCTGAGTACCGTACTTATAGCTCACTGGAACTTTTGAGCTAGAGGGGAAAAGTATAGGCGAATTTCCCCAAATAGCAGTAGCAAGAGGCACCTCGCCCCAGCAGGGGAGGGCGAGAGAGCACGAAAATGTGTGCTCGCTCTGAGCTCTAAGCTATTACTAATTCTATTCTACAATTTATCCTGTACATTTTGAGGACTAGCCAACACCTTTATCACACTTGGGTCTTGGGCCGAGATCATGTACAGTTTGTTTACACAAGGTAAGAGCTGAAGCCTGAAGCAGTTCTACCTTCTGCCAGCAAGCAGAGGCGTTTCTCCGTGAACAACCAAAAATTCGCTACCATAAACAAAGTTATGGTTCCATTGACGAGCAACTAGAGCAGTCACAAGGACATGAGATGGTATTCAGCGCCCTCTCTCGACAAACATGACAAGCTCTTCTTGTAAACAAAACAAATAACTATACCTCTCTATAAACAATGACAGTCTTTAATCACGTGGTTTTGGTGTAAATTTCAGCCTAACGTAACCTATAACCATAAACAAAACTTTTTACCCCCACTAAATTCAAATTCTACTCCAATCAAACAACTTCACTTTGTAAATAAACAATGTGACGTCACAACCAAGACCGATAAGCGTACTCAAAATGAAGTTACGACTTGTGGTCGTAAAAACAACCAAAAATGAGTCTCCGTGCGACAACCACGTTATTGGTCGTCACGTAGACATGATTTGGTCGTTTCTGCAACTTGTGGTTGTATTCACGCACACAACTTCGCCACAAAGAATCGCCTCAGCAGATGTCTCGATTAAACAAGACGGCTTTCGCGTCGAACGTTGCACATTCATGCATGAATGTTGAACGCTACATTCTTACTTGATAAATCTATTTTCTAGAGACATTAATTACTTTCCTGTGTATACATAGTCGTACAAATCTATATTTATGTATGTACATATTTTTATTGCGAATCTCTGTTTTCATAACTTGCGAAACATGTACGCAGCATTCGCTTTTACTTGGGTAAACATTTTCGAACGATTTCTTTAGTTCTTTTTATGGAGCAGGAAACCAAGATGCAATATAATACATCAAATCTGTGATTTATTATTTTCCTTTATTCATGTAATTTTTTTGGCATAATGCAATGAGCCGACCCTCGCGGCCTCCTTTGCTTACTCAGAATAGTGACGCGGCGGTCGCCCATTGGCTGAAGTTGACGTAAATCACGGCGCGGCGGTTGCTGATTGGCTGAAACTGGCCACCCTGGTGTTCACTTAAAGCTGACATAACTATCTGTAGTAAATGAACTGTGGGGCAAACCAGAAGACGGTTTATTTATTACTGACTATCAACCTGGGTCTGGATGAGTGTGTTCATGCATGTCAAAAGTTATACTGGAAACGCCTCGTGTCATATATATCTATCCATTTTGTTAGGTAGAATGTAGAAGTTTGATTTGAGAAGCTTTATGAAAGGCAAAGTACGGAGAAGACCAAGGGGATTTTGCCTGAGTACTTCTAATTTTCTGCACCATTTAATGACGTCTAGAGGCACTAGTTGGTTGATAGAACTAATACAGATACGTACTTTAGTAACAAGTAGTAATGAGGAATTTCAGAATTAGGATAGACGAAATACGTATTGCGCGTATGTAGCCTATCTGTTACAATATTCATTGGATTTGAGATCAAGTGTCCATAGGTAGCCATGCACAAACAGAGAATCTTCAAGCTAAGTTGCCAAATAGTTGATTCGAATTGAGCTACTCTTTCTTTTTCAACGCTGCGTTTTTTTAAGGAAGATCAACAACAATAATATTAAATTTAAGTTCAAAGTATTTATTAATAATACAAGTAGGAGCTTACCCCAGTCAAAATAGTTCCTATTTCTTCAAGTCTGTTTCAAGAACTAAATTTTCGTGAGTAATCGCTTATAAAAATTGAGCAGCAAAATAATTCCAATGTGATGCGTCATAAAATTACAATTAGGTTGCGTATGAGCTTCTCTGCAAAGTTGCACGCCCGAAAAATTATTGCCATTTCTTCATAAATACCAACTCAGGTGGATAACTTTTTTAGATGTTCATACAATAAAAAACGTTGATTTCATTCTTTACATATGTAGCTCCGACGGAAATAAGCTTTGATCTTGA